>NW_011627136.1:571616-640643 GCF_000204515.1 Acromyrmex echinatior | reverse complement strand
ATATATATATATATATATATATATATATATATATAATGAATCAAAAGGTAGCAGTTTGTAATTTAATTATATCATATACGAATATCTAAGAAATTATAGTAACGGTTTTAATAAATTTTGCTTTCTAAATCAGTGGATAGTCACTAATTACCCAGTGGCATACTTGGCACTGATCAATGAAGTTCAACTAAAAAAGGAAGAATGATTTGAACATTAAGAATGTTTACATTATAATTAAAATACTGATGTTTATTTTCAATCTTTCAATACCATATTCATTGAATTTATGCACTAAAACAAGGTTAATTAGATCACATAATAAAGATCAGCGAGGTTAGGGATCTCACATTTCATTCACTGATTAAATGGCATATTTTACACTGATACCAGTGATTATCCGCTGATTCAGATTTAGAGAGTATATAAAATAATATACATATGAAGAAATTGTCAGTATCTGATGATCTAAATAAAGTTCATATTGGATATTTATTTTCTGATATCTTTATAGTGAGACTATGAGTATGGTCAACGCGATGCTGCAAACACTTTGAAACGTTTTTTAATTTGTAAAATCAGTTGTAAAATTCTTTCTTCTAATTGGTCCATCAAATGCTTCAAAGCATTTGTAGCGAGATTTTGACCAGCCGATGTCTCACAAAAGATCGATCTAGGGATTCCGCGAGGCGATCTGTTACGTGGAGTAAATGCGAACGCATATACAACCGTGGCGGCGGATATCTTCCGGACCTCCCATCGTCCAGTCTAACGAGACCACCGGAGGTACGACGGCTAAAAACCGCACGCAAAAACCAACCAAAGTACGGTCTTTATACGATTCTTCGTTTTATATCACGGTCGATTCGCCGAGCGACGTGCTCCAATTACGGACGAATATATACGTTGTATATATTGCCCCCGCGACCTATCATCGCTTTATATGGCAAAAGGAGATAGAGAGAATACGCTATATGTCTCCGTTGTTTATGAGTACAGCATGAATTTACTGTTTCTTCGCTAACGTTACTCATTGTGAATAAAACGATTCCTTTGTGATGCAATTTTAAGAGTTCTTCATTAATCACAGAAAACATGAAATTTGCATTGCCCATTTGATCTATTTGCATCGATCTATCTCTATATTCTTTCCATATTCTCTAATGTTACATCTGCAAAGGATTCTGCATGCTTTTTAAAGAAACCAGTTTCTGTCAAATTGGCTAAATTTTTATATGTGACTGCTTTTATGATATTGATTAAAAGAACAACTTTTCAATGAGCATGCTCAATAAAGTTTAACTTTTATAGTTGCTAGTTAATGACCTGGATATAATAATAGGAATCATTGAAAAATTATTAGTCTATCTCTTTCGGACTAGGATATAATCTTGTAGATTTGGTTTGTTAAAAAGACTGGAAGATTGCAGAAAGGATCTAAAAAAGTACAAAAAAATTAGTACATAAAATTAGTGATTTTATATAGGAAAAACATAATTTCTCTAAAATAGCCAATTTCAATTAATAATTTCTGGAGAAAAAAATTGAGACTTTTGATCAATATCATAAAAGCAACAATATATATATAAAATTTAGCCAATTAATAAAAACAGTTTCTCCATAAGTGCGGAGTCCTTTGAATTATTATTATTATTAAAATAAACTTAGTATTTAAATATTTTTTATACAAGTTATATTATTTTTTATGAAATTAATTGGTACCTTTTAGTTAAATTATAATAAGTATGTCTCTTAGATCCAATGTTAGTAACTGTGTTACAGATTTTGATGTCATCTTCGGAGGTGATTCAGAAATATACTTTTAACGCATTAATTAAATTATTTCTATATAATTTCTGATACTGTACCACATATAGCGTAATCAGATTGCGTAGTTTTGACGTTCGAAATATCTTGTCGGTACTTACGAATCGAGTTCTTGAAAGCAAGATACAATTTTTCGCTTGGAAGGAATCCTGTTTACACTTATGAAGAACAAAGTGGCTCGCGGTGATGCGTAGAAAAAATAAAAACAAACACATTCTATCTCCACTATCCTCACGCGACGCACACCAAGCAATACGCGAAATGCGAGTGCTTGTTTAAACGTTACAATGTTGCCACCTTTGGCGACTTTCAGAGCAAAATTCAGAGCGATTTATCGACTTATCGAAAATTCTTCCTTCTTCCAGCAATACTACCAATCTTTTTCGAAACTAGAAAGGTGGCAACGTGCCTACAACGCGATCTGCATGTTTTTCGCGGGATATACGCGAGCGAGAGCGTCTCTGTTTCAATTGAAATTTAACTGGGAATCGTAACAGATTAAAATTTTGACAAGTTGAACTTTTCGCTGCAAAACGTGGATACGAGCACATACCTGACATATCAATCACTAGAATTGTGTCCCACGCGAACGGTACGTAAATATTATTTTCGTACGTCCGGAAAGGCATCGAAATCTGTACTTCATCAAATTTCTATCAAGGCTCCTATTCTTGAAAAGTATCGTATACGAAAAACTAGAGAAATGCTATAGTATATGTAACGCATACTATAGTATTTCTCTAATTTTTCATATGTGATACTTTTCAAGAATAGGGCCCCAATTCTGATCTCCGGCTTTACGAATATGTTTGCTGTTCCCGTTACTTTTTGCATGAACGTGAATATGGCGGCAACGACGACGGGCAGAAAATCAACGCGGTAGCCAGCAAGTGATTGTCGCAGCTCCTCCTTGGAATCCTGGAACGGTAGATCATACAGAGTGACCTCCGGCTCGCGCAGTTTGCGCGTCAGACGTGCGGATAAAACGCAGTGACAATGCGGCTGACTCTTACGTATGCACGAGCATAAGCATAACGTGAAGAGAACACGGGTAGATGATATCGTAGATGCACTTCGGAACCGGCGGGGCGTCGACGCGATCCTTTGTCCTCGTTGCCGTCCGCTCGTTCCTCTCCTGTCGCGATCATCTTGCTCTCTCCTTTCCCCCGAGGCTCTCGACCCCGACAGTATACATTTCGCGAGAATATCTATTCTACTCCAATCTCGTGCATCAATCCCACCGAGTTTGTAAAATTGTGTGGAATGATGCTCGTGTGCGAGCTACCGCGTTGCCGACAAGGCCAAGGTTTAAGTACACGTAGTTCGCGATGAAAGGTTACGCACGTGCGTAGAGATATCGTGCCGCCTCTTTGTGATTTTATTAAACCTACGATAATAAGACGCGCCTTTATAGCGTTTTTCATTGTCAGAACTAGTACGCATTTAATGAACTTTAAAGCCGTTATACACAAATCGATATAACTCTAAATCTGAATCAATGGATATAGTCACTAATTACTCAGCATACTTGGCATTACCATCAGTGATAATTAGTGAAGTTTAACTAAAAAAGGAAAGATGTTTGAGCATTATATAATTAAAATATTGATATAATATATTATATGATAACACAAATTACAGGAATCAAAGCCTTAAACGATCTTAAGCTGGATTTTAATGCTTGTATGATTCTTGTGTGAATTTGATATTTGCATGTTAAATTTCCAATACTATATTCATTAAATTTATGCACTAAAACAAGATTAGTTAGATCATATAATAAAGATCAACTAGATTAGGGTTTTCATATTTCATTCACTGATTACTAGTGGCATTACTTGGCACTGATATCAGTGATTATTCATTGATTCTGATTTAGAGAGAAAATATACGTTTAATAAAAATATAGAAACATGAATTAAACCGTAAAATATTCAATACATTTATTGCTATTTGATAAAATACATTTATCAATTATGCATTTTATAAATTGAGATATCTCTCTTTTACATTTAGATTAGAATAGTGTACAACAACTTTAATGAGTGTGCACTAGTTCTGTCAATAAAAAACGCTATTAAATATCCGTACATTACGTTTCCTCGATATTTTCTTTATGGAAAGGATGAGTGGAAACATTGAAAAATTGAGATAGATATAGATTTGAAAATAATTTTGTATGGATCATTAATATAATTACATAGGACACTCAAATTGGTTGCCGTGCAAGAAGCAATTTAGTTAAAGTATCTAGAAATTTAGATCTGAAAATAACTTTGTTGGTCCATCATAATAATTATATAAAACGCTTAAATGTTGATGACAACACTGCAAAAAGTTTTTTTAACATTCTAGTAACTAGATTAAGTGGTTACAATTATTTCAATAGTTCTAACAAAATTATTTTCAGATTTGTGTCTAGTTAAATTTTAGATACTTCAATAAAACCGTTCTTTCTATGTGGAATGTTACAATTTTTAGCAGTATTGTCATAACGTTCCATAACGTTCAAGCGTTCTGTAATTATTTTGATAGTCCAAACAAAATTATTTTCAGATCAATATTGAAAATACAATTATTTTCTGATACAATCATTTTCAGATTACTAATATCTATATAAAAATTTAACTAGATCTGAATTTAATTAAATTTTTACATAGATTTAGCAAAATTCTGTGTAATTATATTCTTTGTTTCATAAGAGAACATTTTGTAACGATATAAAAACTATTAATTCCTATGTAATTATGAAATCTTATAACATATGATATAATTAGAAATTTAATTTTTTGAACATGAATTTGAGCGAGATATTTGTAAGTGAAAACAAGGATGTTTATGCTGAAAAGAAGGATGTTCGTGCGACTGTTGCGGACTGCGCTCGATCATTACTCGTCATTTCATTAGAATATCGCCGATAAAGGAGGTTTAATTACAAAGGTACCGCCTCACTTCCGTTTCACGGATACATACGCGTGCAGACCTCTGCGTGCCGCACGCATATAATATATCCGCCCTTCTGGCACTCTTGCCCTCCTCTCTCGGTTTACGTGTATTTCTACACATCAAGGGTGATTAGTAAGGTCGTTTTCTTAATCACGAGACACTGTTAATAAGAGTCGCTGCTATTACAGGCGCGTGATTGTACAGCTAACGAGAGCTCAGTGGTATACACAAGGTACGCTGTAATAGTTTTTAACCCCTTTGACGGGGGGAAGGGGGGGAGGGACCGGAAGTGAATACATATTCTTTAATTTTATACCAGCCACATCGCACACACATACCATAAATATATGCGCATAATATAACGGAATAATGTCTACGTATTTGCGTAATGCAACGTATATATTAAAATTTATCAAGTTGCGATATACAAATTAAGATTAAATATTTTGGCAATTATTTTTTCTTCTTTTCTCTCATTACATCTACAATCGTATACATCTAAATGAAAAGGCGTGAGACGCGAACGTGTGATGGAATATGTATACGTCCCTTCTACTCTCTCATGTGAGGCAGTTTTAAAAGTACATGGAAAATTATGGTCGATCATAAATTAAGGTAGAATTTATCGCGTCGGTTACTAATTGGTCGTTGAATAAATATAGAGGCGCGTGTTCCGGACGGTGCCCTGCGCCGACGTTGGCAGGGACAGATTACGATTTCGCCTGAATGTCTGTTAAAAAGGTTTCGCATGAAGCGCGCGTGTCGTGCGTTTTGATCCTATCCGATCGTAAAGAGCTTACGGCGGGAAAGCGTTAAATGCACTCCGACATTGCGACGCCTCCATTAATATGTGCCAGCGTGTTTAAAATACGGTATTAAATCCAGTCGACGAGAATCAGAGACCGCCGTTCGAACGTTGAAAATCTGCGGAATAACGTGCAGTTAAAAGGCTTTTGAGAATCATCTATTCGGACACAGGTGAATAATATATCGCGAACGGATGCATTAACATGGATAGATACTTTCAAAGCTATTAAATATATATAACATTTCGTATATTTATCGACGATTTTAGCGATTATCTGAGCCGTTTATTAAACATCATTCGTGAAATATGTTTTTATAAGTACAAAAAAAAGCGCCGAGATACAGTCGAGATTAAATCTTGGTACTTAATCATATTTCTATGTGAATTAATCCATGTAAATTAATAATTGGCACATTTGAGTCCTTACTCATAACTCTAGGATATTTTTCTAATTTTTAAATAGAGTGTAATGATTTTATTTGAAATAATTTTGTATTTCACAATCTTATTTTTGATAGTTTTGTTTTAGTCATGATAAACTAATCATATTATTATAGTAAGAAAACAATTGTTCATTTGACTAAAATTTAATTCATCTTTATTTCTTCCGATGAAGAATGTATGTATTTAAATTAAACATATTATATTTGATTTAGATACATACATTCTCTATAATGAAAGAAATAAAGATAACTAAATTAATTTAGTTAAATGGATAATATTTTGTTTCTCATTATAATCATATTTTAAATGTTGTTACTTTTTATGAATATTTTAAAATTTCTTCAGTTCTTTTGAAACTAATAACAAAAAACTTCTTAGGGACTCGCGTATTCCTTTAACATCACAAAAAAATGTTATTATTTATTTAAGTACATTTTTCAATTTTAATCCTATTTGATCTTTCATTATTTATTTACGTTATTTACAAATTAAACAGTCTAATTTAATTTATTAAAAATATGTTTACATCAATTTAAAACTTAATTAGCAATATATATACATGTATACATCTATATAAAATTATTGGCTTTACACTATTTATAAGTTAAACCAGAATTATCACATTTATAACTATTACGTATTTATTCTGCATTTACAGTGAATGCTTTTATTAATACATAAAAGAGCGAATCAATATAAAAAAAATTTATCAATCGACATCCACTTATTCTCGATGGTAATTACAGTGACCGTTATTATCAACAGCATATGCGTCACGAACGCCGTTCGCGGCGAAGTCAGTTCATCCAAGATGGCGACGCCCAGTGAGTTGTCCCTCGAGGAGATTCGCAACTATTTGTTGGAAAACGGAGGCACAGCGCGCAATCACGACCTGGTGAAGCATTTCAAGCGGTTTCTGACGGATCCGGAAACACGAGGTGGGTTGCATTTACGTCGACGCATCGTGCTCGCAGTTATCCCGAGATGTGATTCCGCGTCCACATATGTGATATAAACACTGTGGACGGTCGACGACCAAGCTGCCGTGGTGTCGAACGTGGTGTGTAATGTACGATTTTGTGTTACAGTCGAGGCGAGGAATCGTTTCAAGGAGTACGTCAACACCTTGGCTACTATAAAGAACGAGGAGGTAAGTTAACGGCGAATCATCTTTCCCTCTGTCCCGCGACTCCCTGTCCGTTCTGACAGGAGCGACTTGTTGCGCGCCTGGCGCGACGTTGCCGGTTCCGCTCGCGATCAGCTGAAGGCATGCGATCAGCTGAAAAAAATCTCTCCCGAGTCGTCACATTGGTCACAAGATCTTTCCGACTGTATGTATTTTTAGTCTTAGTGAACATTCAAAAAACTTTATGTGAATACGTGCTACTGAGATCTACATCCTCAAAATGAAAGCTGTTGAATATATCCGAGAAAAGATTGTGAGAAAAGTTTTTATGTTGACTCTTTTAATATTAATATATAAATATGACTCTTTAAATATGATGATATTGATATATAAATATTGATTAATTAATATTTGTATATATAATGCTGCACTTAAAAAAAAGATAGTGGTAATAGTTATAAAGTTGATAATTATATGAATTCTAAATAGAGTTAATATATAATATATATAATTGAATAAAGTATTTTATAGTTATTATAACTATATAATAGTTTGTTTAAAAAAAAAGAAAATACTATTATAAATTTATATATCTATAATAGTTGTATCGACAAACTTGTATAGTTGTCAATATGTTTTTGTTATCAATATATATATTAATTATAATTTTTAATTATAATTGCCATATATATATCTTTCTTTGTGAAGATACTTTTTTTAGAATTTTAGTACGCATTATTTTAGTAATATCTGTGCTAAAATTAAAGTCACGTATCGAAGTAACGATAGATATTAAATATTTTTTTTATATGAAATAGATTGATCAATTTAAACTCTGGAGAGAGTATGATTTTGGCAAAAAAGAAAATGATTCTGAAGAAAGTTTAAATTTAAAAAATATATTGTTATTTTTTAATTATAAGAATACAAGATACTTTATTAATATTAGAGAAATTTGTATGCGAGAAAAGTGTGTAATAATGAAAATTATACGATTTTTATTTAATTTCCGGGAATTTTTAATATTTGTTATTTTTTTCAAAATTTAATATGACAGAAAATTAAGTTATCGAAGTTACGGTTTGAAATCTGCATCACTCCTGTCTAATTAGGAGTATTCTCAAAGTGAACTTCCTTAACAGGGTGAAAAATACTTAGTTCTCAAGAAGAAATATCGGCAACCCTTTTTGGACCTTTCACCCCCTAAGCAAGCGGGATCTCCCCTCGCCACCTCCAATTTAACCACTCCGGTTTCTCCTCTACGCGAGCCTCCACCTTACCGGCCTCCACCCCCGGCACCTCTCAGTCCATCCTCAAGTAATTCTCACGTGAGCCTCGAAGAAAGCGCGACGCCGATATCCACGCGTGAAAAAAATGACGAATCGGAGCCTAGTTCGTCAATGTCGTCACCACCTGTTCCACCGCGTCGCAAAAGTCAAGACAAACTCAAGGTGGAAAACAAGGAAAACGTTGATAGAAACCGGAACAGCTCCTTGGAAGCCGTCATAAAGGTAGATTCTTCATTGATTATCTTATCTATATATATATATCTTGTTTGTGTTTCCTTGAAAACGTACTCGCCATTATCGATATCATCATATTCATACGATATATCGCGCAATGTGAAAGGAATGTATATCATGCTGGCGTGATAAACGATTATTTTTTTCTATTAATTTATAATTAGAACAATAATCTCTGCTGGCCAGTTTATTATTGAAAGACAGTAATTAATTATTTATTTGAATATTAAAAGCACTGGACTACACAGTGCTTTCAATACTTAAAATAAGTAATTACTATCTCTCAATATTGAATTGTATTAAATTTCTGTAAAGCTAACCATGATTTTTATACAATAATTATTTATTTGGTAAACTATTAGAAATTTTAAATAAATAAATTTATTTTGTAATTATATATTATTATTACATTTTTCCAAGTTATATAAATAGTTTCTGATATTTTACTAATAGTATATTTACTGTTATCAAGATTATCTGTTTAATGTTTTTTATATCTTCTAAGCCAGTATACATATAGTCAAGTTTTTATTTTAGGACTGTCTTAAGTAATGTCTTGGGATGCCAATACTGTGATTGATTTATGACATCTTGAGACTTATGATGGTCTTAAATATAAGAACCGACTATGAATATCGGTCTTAAGATAGTCTGCGGCACACGATGCGTATTTTTCTACTGGATTGCTCGCGTTTTGATAAATTACTAGAAACTTCGACGTTCTGTGTGATACAATTCTAGTAATTTATAAAAACGCAAACTGACCTAGATGTTTTGATCTAGATGTTTCCAGAAAAACAAGCATCGTGTACCACAGGCTTTATTTTGTCCTTCAAGATAGATTCATTTATTATTGTTCGCACTTGTAATATGTAAAATCCGAGAATCAAATCTAATAAATTACAGGAAGATGAAGCAATAATTACAACAAATTCCTCCTCGGCTGAGCAACTCAGCGTTCGTGAACGAATGCAACGCTTCAATCGAATGGCCAGTGAGACCGATCTTCATGTCCGGCATAACGATGCGACTATACCTGCTAGAAAACGAACGGATAAAGTGAGTACATCCTTTTTGTTTCACAATTGTATATGTATGTGTATAAAGCACTGCGAATGATAGAATCGCGAGAGTAGCAGAGAGAATAAATAATTTTGTAGAAAAGTGAAAGAATGTGTGTGTTTGGAAAGTTTTATTTGTTACAAATGATTCTAATTTATTAATAACAATGTATAATTACGGGAAAGGGCATGCGCGAAAATTGTTCACGTGGAAAAAAAATCGAAATCTATCTAAGTCAGTGTGTGTTTTTGGGTCGTCTCTTGGGAAGGCGTTTGTTACACCTCGATTTCTTGGCGAGAAATCATGCGCTTGAATCATGACGCTCATCATGTTGTAACATCGCTAGGCAGCTTATGTTTTCCAAACACATGCAGGGACACAAAGGGTTCGGGGTCCCGTATTGAATTATCCCGTCTCGGGCTTTAAATACTACGGACGAACGATTCGGCACGAAACGATCCACGCGCGCGGATGCCTATACATCCTTCGAAGGGTGGGAGGAAGGATGCGGTATGTACAAGGCTGCCCATCTTGCATACCGAGTAGGCTACTAGGAATCCTTTCTCCATATCCTTTATACGCGCTCTCGCGACGATTCTTCCTTTCTCGCGTTCTCTTTCTCTCCTTCGTTTATCTTGTCGTTCGTGTGCCGTTTATCGCGGCGAGCAATATTCATCGCATTTGAATATCCTGCGGGCGGTATCTCGCGTAGCGATCAGGATGTTGCGCCGATGTTGCCGTAAATCATAATTAGCCGCGCCTGAAAATTAAAAGTGGAGGAGGAGAGATCTCTCGAGATCTCATGAAGAGAGCGGAGAGCAAGCTCCTTTCCGCCGCAACCAACAAAGTTGGATGGAGCATCAGCAGGATGTACTGCTCGTCCTGTACGCGGCCGATCCTCCATCATAATTTTGATATATTTATCGGATCTCACGATTAAAGGTGCCGACCGGTTAAGATGTTCTATAAAAGAGGAAAGAAGCGGCTCTTTCACGCTTCCTTTGACCGATTATGACCGGATTGTGCTCTCAGCTCGTCTCTCGCGCGTGGCTGCATCATAATTTGTTCAGTTCTTTTAAAGAAGAATTGAAAATCTCATTCCTTTGATTAAAAAAAAAAATCTTTAAACTAATTAATTATCAATTATTAATCATCATTAATTGTTTAAAGTAATTTAATGTAATCTCACCGTATATTTTTAGATGTCAGATGACATTAATATTTTTTTTCTACTATTATATTAAAAATGAATTGTTATAAGAAGCATATCCTATATAACATATTTATTTTATAAGATTTTGATTTACAACATCGATTTTCTTTTTGCGAATGAAAATTTGGATAAAATGTTAACAGCTTCCGAAAGATTTTGACACGTTCTCTTTATATGACAGTTTCGTTACAAAAGGAATCTGTTTATTGCCACGTGTATACATTGAATGGCCCGTGATAATTATGTATTACTCAGACGCCATAGTTCGGTCCTGGCGGTCCGCCTTTCATATACGATTTGACCGGACCGGTCGTTAATTTTTATTGCTTGTAAGCGCGGAAAGGGTTTTCGGGTCATGCGGGGAGACTCCTGCCTCCGGACATCCTGTAATCTCTCGGGAAGCCAGTGGATAGAGCCTCGTCGGCCTTTCTTTACAGTAATTATCATGCAACGTAGCTGCGCGATTCCGCCCTTTGCATCCCTAATGACCGTTTCGTCTAGCGCGATGTCGCGTGCCGCGCCAGTCCGCCGGTCAATTGCCGCGTCAACACATTCTACGTAGTTTTCCATCATATTTTCTTCTCACGAGTCATTGAACGCGCGACAGGTTCGTCACTATCTCATCCCTATAAAATACATTTTCCTATAGAGGAAAACGGAAGAAATAAAAGAATGCAAAGATGTTCGAAGAAGAAAATTTGAAATAATAACAATTTTTATAATTAGAGTTTTTTAAATTATTTTACAGATATATTTACTTTATTTTAATTTATTTATATGTATTGACATTTTGTATGCTTGATTCTTAGTATTCAATAAAATGTTTCATCATCAAAACTCGATAATGTATTACGCCAATGTAATACTCGACTAATATGATCGTTTGTAAGCATTATGCTTCTTTAACGGTAAAGTTTCTTTTCTATGTAAATACGAACGCGAGATGCTTTATCTGTCATATTTTCCTGTGAGAATTCTTGCCATTGCTTCAGTTAGCGGTTTTTTAAAAAAAAGTATATAAGTTTTTATAACTTCGTCAATCATAACATTGAACGACCTCGCGAATTTTACTGCTTACATCATGCAATTGTCACGAAAATTATGATTTTGATAATATTCATTTAGAAATGTTTGCAAAATTTAAGGGAGAAGAGAGAGAGAATTGTTTTACTTCGAGAGTGCACCTTGCTTGTACGCTCCCGTATATGCGCGCGTGAATGCCGAAGGCGCCTTCGTCGGGACGCCTAACAAGAAGCTCGCTTTTACTTCGGCACCTCGAGGACGCGTTCTAATTAGGATCACGCGTGTTCGCCTCTTATGCGGAGGGCGAGTCTTGTCGAGCGAGCCTCGTCCCTACCCTCGTGAGCGCGGCAAAGAGAGAACGAGAGGGTAGAAACTCATCGTAAAGGCGCCTAACACGGCCATGCCGAACTTGGAATTTCTGCTGTATAGTTCCGCATACATTAGGGACCTTGGGTGAAACTTGGAGGGTAGTTTGCCTCTCGGCAACGAAAGCAGAGGGCTGAAGTGAAGCGCAGCGTGCTGCTGAGGGACAACTGAGGGGATAAGGAAGGGGAGAGGTTGGGTGTAAACCGCACAAAGTAATCTTACAGAATGTATATGCAAAGAGGTTCAATGGCGTGGCGAGGCAAGGTGAGGAAGCGAGGGCACAGCTTGCACATGATTCTATTTGCGACAATCTCGACAAGACACCTCCGCAGGCAAACTTACTTCGTGCAGCTTACTTCCGAAGCCTCGTCGACTCTTCGTCTGATCGAGGTTGATTATTCTCTCTAATTAGCTTCTGTTTAATATTTCTGATTCTTGTTTTTGAAGTAAAATATTTGAAAATAAAAATAAATGAAAGATTAATAATAGTAAATGAAAATCGACCGAGAAAAGTTTAATACAAATAAACGAAGAAGGGTATATTAGATCAAAGTGAATCTTGGATAATATCCTAATAATATTTTGTATTAATTTTGCAATTTCTAGTTTAAACAAACAACGCACTGATTATTTATTTATTTTGAAATGTCCTAAACTGAAACTGCAATATCTACGTAATATTAAATTAATTGACGAAACTGAAAATTTACACGAAATATTATTAGGCACTAAGAATATGCCTTTTTTATTTATTTATGTTAAATAGGAGATCTTATAATTCATAGATCTTGTAGTTTACATTAATAATATTTAAAAAACTTAGATAAAAAGAAAATCGCTTCTATATATTCATTAGTAAATACGTCAGCGAAGATTTTTCTTCGCAGTGATTTAGATTTGTAATATTAACATAAGATCAACGAAGGTTAATTTTGAACCATCTTTTTACCGTGCAATTGCATAGTTATCTTTTAAATCTAAATTGTTGTTGCTTTTAAGTATATATATATCTAAATGTCAATCTGTTCATCGAGCTTAAGCGCGCCCCGTTGTTTATTCAAGAAATATTTCTGTCATTAATCAAACTAACTGCATAGAGCACTTGACAGGTGCACCTGGCTGTAGTGGTTTAAATGCGTTGCTCGATTTCTGAAAGAAGAGAAAGAGAGAGAAAGAATGGAAGATACGAAGGAAACCATTTATTCATTCCAAGTGGTCGGCAGATACGCAGATAGCACGAACAGTGATGGAAATAAAATCGTTTACATCTTGTTCCTTTAATTAGGCAAATTTACTTGGGCAGGAGTGCCGGTTGATAAGTGTCTTTGAGATAAGCCTACTCATTACCATCGGGATTTATCGATATAGTCGATGAACTCGCATGGTATCGTTCTCCCCCGCATTAATTCTTTTTTTCTCCATCACGCTATCGCGTATGTATAACATGGGAAAATTGCGTAACTGTCATGGTTGTTTATGAGAAGATACATTCGGGTAGCGCGTATCTCTTGCAATGTCGAATGTGATTATCGGTTATCGAACGTTCTATAATCAAGTAAATTATGGCATAGCGCTTAATGCGCACGGCAACACCTCGTCGAAGGATAATTAAATATCGCTGGTAAAATTTAATAACTGACCAGATAATTGTAGGTTGCAAATGCTAGCGCGATGCGATGCTGCCCGATGATAACTCACCGCGGTCTCGTTAATAACGACGTTGAGAGATCTAGCAGACATGATTCGTGGCGACCCAATTTTCTTGGCACTGCCGCCAGATGCGTGCGTGTGGATTTACAGTTTTCGTGCTGCACAACACGCACCAATATAAACAAGCTTGTCTACAGGAGTAGTTAGCACTCACTGTTTCCGTGTAACGGGCGACTAGATACACTTCTAACAGGTCCGTCGACATTTATTCCGGCCTATTACGAGTTAATCTTGAAGGCACACACACCGCGCATTATCATTTAAATTGGTGTCGTTATGCACGCGCATTAAATTTATTTGTTCAGCGGCGGCGACGCCTCGCATTGCCTCGCCTTCACTTCCGCGAGAGAATTCTTTGGGCCTTTATGTGGTAATACATGTGGTAGGTAGGACAGATGCCTACTCAAGGGGTGTAAAGGGAAATGGTTTACAATGGGTCGCTTGTTGTCTTCTCATAATTCCTATCGTCTATCACGTTTCCATACCAACTTAGGCTTCTGGTCTTACACTAATCTATCAACCGCCACATCTCTTGGAAAAAAGATCACGAGGCGGATAACAAGATTTCTTTTTCCTTCTCGAGATGCACGCGTATATTAAATCAGTCTCGTTGATTACCTTCTCCGTTCTCCAACATTCCCAGTGAATGGCAGACTCCGGTATTCATCCACGGGAGTCTCGTCTCCCGTAGTGTCAGTCCGGAGACTAAACCGAAAAACTGACTGATTGTGACTGTCATGACAGCGGCGAACGGGACGCCGCCCTTCCGGGTTGTGAGGCCCTTCTTGGTGGTCTGATGGTGGGATTGAAATTTTTGTATTATTATCTAGTTGTTTTTCCTTATAATAATTTTTCGTCACAGAATCGCAAAAAATGAATAACTCGAACAATAAGCCCGTCGATTTTCTTCGGAAGATTGATTTATATTTAGTCGTTTACATTACATCGCGTAGATTTTGTAAAGGGTCATTGGTTTCACATTTAATATTGTTTTTGTGCGTTCTACTTAATTAAATTCTGTAAATCATCTTGTTTTTCAATTTATCCGCATGTAACTTGCGAAATCTTTTTGGTTGATCTGAATCTTTCTCCGTCATGAGGATAATCTGCCATTAAATGGTTCTATACATCGGATAGGCCCTGCAAGGCCCTAAGTCTGTACTTTATGCGATGGTACGGTAAGTCAGGACCGTACCTTATCAGGGATCTGAGTCGCGCAGTGAGCGGCTATTTGTATTCATAAGTCTGCGGGAGGCCGGCGCTCGCTCCCTGGGCACAGTCCTGGGATGGTCCTAGGCTCACAAGGCCCACAGTATTCCCCCGGGACACTCGACCGAAGGCACCGTTTGCGACGCGGGAAGGTAGGAAGAGGGAGAGAGAAAAGAGGGACAATAGAGGGCCACGTCATTCAGCCGAGAGGCGCCCTTCTTCGCGGACATCTCGGGACCGTCGACGTACATATGTATGTATGCACGTTCATTCGATCCCGAGAGCTATATGTGCCGCGCACGTTCGAGAATGTGACCAGTCATCGAGTTATTTAATTTTTCGAGGCACCCCCGCCGCGCGTGTTTGCTCAGCCCCGCTGTGAGCACAAATTACCTCGCGACCGAATCACCTCAGGCGAAATGCCCCAAGTCCGCGGCCCGTCCGCCCCCTCTCGTAACCCATCGTCCGTTGCCATCAGCGTCGATGACGCCTCTTATCCTCCAATGATCTCCGGGACGGAAGTCCTCACAGAAAAAGATGGCATGTCTTTCTATAGCCATGTCGATGTGGCAGATGGGATTGAATTGCACGAATAAGAACCTTGATAGTAATCTGAGAAACTCGATGAATATTTTTAAAATTAATACTTGATAGTTTACATATTCTATAAACTACATTGTTACATTTGTCAGTTTGCTTTTATCGATGACTTTTAAAAGAAAAAGAAATATCTCTTGGCAGCGAGAAATCTTTCGTGCTACCCATTGATTGTACAAGTCTTAATTGGCTTCGTTAATGCGAACACACAATATGTCCAGAGTTTATTTCTAGCAATTGCTTGAGAACGTCGCTGCAACATCATTTGACCCCCTTACGTGCGTAGGACACGGGACCAAAACGGACATGCCCGCGTCCTCCCTCCGTAGCGTGGTCTAGGTGTGCATATATGCGGTCAGTCTACCTCGCTATCTATATGCTAATCCATTGAGATGGTACCCGTAGATTACACCTCGGAATTAGCCCAGAGAACCGGGTATCAGGGCCGCACAGACAGGCCAGGCTGTGTATCTATACGTACCTTTATCCCACCTTATACACGTAACTCGCACTGTCGAACGTCCACCTCTCGCCCTGTACTTACAAGCCCGCGTACACACATGCACGCGCATACACATTCACGCACACGCTCACACCCGCGTAAAGATCAGACACGCATGTACAGGTGTGTATACCTGGCGGAACCACCGTGGCTCCAATGTGGTTCGGTATAGGACCTGGGTGACTCGGCACTTCCAGTTCGTTAGCCCGTGTTAATAACGTTAAAGAGGATGCGATAAACTCGTTAGAAGACGAAATCGCGCGGGCGGCTAAGCTCGACCTTCATCGCAGTACATCATGGACTATACAACAGGCTACGTCAACCATTTCTTCCTCGCTTCACTGAATCGAATGTCGCGAAGTTTCGGTTCTCGATGAATAAGCATAGTTCAGGACAGGTATTCCTTCACATTTTTGTTTTTGCTGATGTCTACGATTCCTAAAATTGTTATCTGCAATATCCATAAAAGAATAAGTACGCGTTTCGTCTTGTTGAACGTAATATTTATAAATAGTTACATATTCCAATCTGAATTGGAACATATTGTAATTTAAATATATGTATGTTTTAATTTTCTTATTGGTCGTACGATATCGAATGTATGTATATATCTGCGATATAATCGCGTTCGGCACTATTGCACAACACCGGTGTAGATTAACACGCGTTCGTCACGCCCAGTCATTTCGTGAAACGGTACTCTTTTCGAGAAGTTAATTTCACAACGACTCTATCGCTCCGACGCATCGGCTATTAAGATTTCTTCCGTCCGACAGTTTCCTAGCGTACTTTACGTCAGCACTATCGATCTAACACACTTTTCACAGATATTTATCAGCGGACTCATCTAACTTGTTCACGATATTACACTTTATTACAATTCTACGCGATTTATCGCAAGATTATTAAATAATTTGTAGCAGGGTATCAATTTATATTATGGAAATGTTCAAAATGGATCGGAATTGTTCAATTAAACCCTTTCTCTTATGTTTTTTTTTTATGGAAAACTGAATAATTCCAATTGGAAATCATTTCGAACAATGTTATAATAACTTTTTTTCTAAGGTTTTTTTTATATAGGTCCGCTTTTTCTGCACTAAACTTTCTTTCTCGCTTTCGCCAAATATCTATTTCACTTTGGCTTCAAAAGTCTGTACTAGTTTAGCTACAGAAAACAGACCTTATGTCTTTAAAGTATGTGATCAGACTTAATCGCGGTAGTTTAGAAAAGAACCGCTTTGAAATTGAAACCATTGAAACCTCTCGAAACTGTGGCATTACCAGTGGAATAATCGCGCGACGATAATCGCACGGCGACGGTCGTGCGCTCGAGCACCGCGCTAAATTTATTAGCTGACGGGAATATGATCGCGCGACGCGTATTGCGGGACCGAGGTACACCGAGGAACACGGTGGGTACGTACGAATATAATCCTGTCAACGAAGGGGTAAAGGGGTGGCGGAGAAGAGGGCCGGTTGAGCGAGCGTGCGGTGTCGATGCCGTCCGTGTTTCCCATCCGGACCAAATTCGACGTGTGCCGTCCGCGAAAATACGAGGCGCAGGTTATGAATCACCCTCTATGCCACCGCGCGAGATAATAATCGTCCGCGATCGCTAATTTCCCCGCCATCGTGTAATTGTTCCGCACCGACTTGTCGAATTTCGCTTGTATATATGCGACGCTTGTATTCCGCCGTCGCAAAATTAATTCCGCCCAACCGATTTCAAGCTGGAATCTATATATCATAAATCTAATTTTAGAAATACTTTATTGTATTATCATTTACTTTATTACGGATATCGAATCCATAGATCCCGCATTAGTTGTTGTATTGTGCTTCCATGTGAACATTATTAAAATAAAGTATTCTATGTATTTCATAAATTGCAAGATCATTGCTCGTTATTTTCTTTCTTTTTTTTTTTTATTAAATCCATTTATTTGATTGAGACCAATTGATTCCTCATTGGTAAACTGAACAAACGAGAGGAATGGCAATTTGATTAGAAGGCAGCACTTGAGTCGTCGTCGACCATTTAGCCTTAGCATCTCGTCGTCATATTTCGACGCGATTTCATTTGGCTCGCGATTGAACCTTGGATTATGATCCCTGACGATGGAAATGGCGTTAGGTAGGTGGGTACCCGAGGTAGGCATTATGGTGGTCGTTGGGAGGCGTCGCCGAACCGAACGCTGAATCACCCAGCGAGAGTTTTCCTGTCAGCGGCAGGACGGGCACCGCCATCCGACGAAGCCCCGTGGAATTGCCTCGCACGGCCTCGAAATGAATGCGCGAACGCCCATTAGGGGAATAAATCAGGCCAATGTTATCCGCAGGATCGCATAATCGATCTCGCGCGCTCGACTAATCCGGGCCTAATCGTTTCACGGCGCTGCCGCGGCCAGAAAAGTTCCCTCCTAAGAGAGGGAGAGTCGTTAGAAGATAGCAGGACTTCCCTGCAGCCGCAGTGAAGATGCGCTTAATTCTTCGATGCATCTTGTATTAGTCTTGGTGACTTAAGTAGAATCACAATAAATCGTGTCTTTAATTTTCTGTAAACTTTATACAATTGAAATAGAAAAATAGAATTCTCTTTTGTATACAGAGTGTCCCATAACTGACAATAGATGTTTCGAAGACAGTTTCTTTGTAACATTACAAAATGAAAAGTCTAATACGAAATTGTCGAAACTTAATAGTTTTCACAATTAAAAAGAGAATTTAAAAATTACGAATGACGGAGCTAGAATTTCATGCACTTAGAAATGGTAAGATGATCAAGTGTGAAGGTATTTTGAAGTTTGTTATTGTCAAAAACATCAAGTTTGAGAAAACATCTTCACATTGACCATCTCTGAATACATGAAATTCTAGACTCGATAGTTGTAATTTTTTAATTTTTCCTATTTGAAAACTATCACAGCCTTCACATTTTCATACTAGACTTTTTATCTTAAAATGTTTTGTCAAAAAATGTGTTTTAAAATATTTATCATCAATTTTGGGACATTCTGTATATATTAAAAATATGCCTCGTTTGTCCAAAGCGAAATCATAAAACATTAAATGTGGCAAATGATCGTCATCAATTTGAGTCATCAGTTGATAGTTACGTTAAATACACATCTCGCTTTAATCAGGATCGATCCTCCTTGCTGAACCTCTCGGCGGTACAGAGGGACGCGAGGAAGGGATGAATTGTAGGGTGTGCCGAGTCGCGAAAATGTTTGGTTAGCATTTGGCTTATTGGCCGGCGAATGTTCGTGCGCTGTTAGGCATGTATGGATGGCCCCCAGGTTATAATAAAGCTAATTCCGCGGAGCTCTCGAGGCAGCTCGTGCCGCAACATGTTTTGCCTCTCGTTCTACCACGCCCGCCGTCCCCCGCCTTACCCCTCGTCATCTCACCGATATATCCGCCCCCGGTACACCACTCCGTCCCTCATAGTCTCTCTGTATCACGTCTCTCACTCTTTCGCAATGCGAAAGTATACTTTCGCTAGAGCAACCGAATATATTTATACGCCCCCTCGGAAAGGCCAACGCACGTCTGCTTATTAAAACGTTTCCACCCTGAAGAGAGCAAGCGCGCGTTTGCTATCTGCTTTACACCATGTATTCCTTTTATTGTTTGAGACGTGGGAGAGACGCGGAGAAGCCGTAAAAGAGAGACAGAGAGAAAGAGACAGGAGGGCACGAGTAAGCACGTGCATGCCTGCTGAGTAGTTGAGTACCTGCCGCTGGCCACATTCGCGGAATTAGACGCGCGAATGTGCACGGCTTAACTGTCGGGAGAGCGTGTTTTTGAGTTGGCGCTGATGCGCCACGAAGAGCGATAACAATGGGGGATACGATGGGATGGGTAGGTCGGCTGGCTCGTTACCGTGGCTGCTGATGGCCCCTTTGTATCCATTTCTATGATACTCGGTTCGCCGCTCGCTCGTGCTAGGATCACATCCTAACTGATTATGCGGCTTGTATGCGTCGCGTCGTTAGCTTTTTATCCGATTACGAATGTGATGTACGAGCATCCATTTGCGTATGTTCGCTATTACGATAAGATATTTAGCTATTCGAACTGTCATTAAACACGTAAAGATAGTTCTGAATATAGATTTGTTATATTCATAACGGATGAATTAATATTTCATTATTCACGTGGGATATGCAAGATACCTCAATCTTATACATTCACTAAATATAAGTGCTATTTATACTGAAACAATAGTTTTGTTAAAGTGTCTCAAAATTTAACTAGTTCCAGATCTGAAAATAATTTAGTTTGGCCCAAAATAATTTTGTAGAACGCTTAAGCGTTGATAGCAACACTGTAAACGTTTTAACATCATAACAATTAGTTTTTCTACATAATTATTTTTATGGTCCAAAATTATTTTCATATCTATATTTAACTAAATTTTTAGATACTTCAGCAAAACTGTTTCCTTCTTGTGTATATATTAGGTGTTGGAATTAATTCGTAGCGTTTTACAAGTGATGGGAAGTACTTTCATTAATGTATTTTTTAATGCTCATGTGAAATAAATAACATTCTTTCATTAAAAAACGCTACGAATTAATTCCAACACCTAATATTATTACATTTAGCGCAAATTGTGTATAGTTAAAAAACTTTTTTGCACTTATCTTTATCTAAAGAATGTATAGAATGTTATCTTTATTTAATTGTAAATCATCAATAAAAATTGAGTTATAATATTGGGGTGTCAGAATTCTACGCGAATAATTACATATAAAAAAACCACTCGTGTAATGTAGAGTTAATGGATCCTTGCTTTCTTCTTGAAATAACATTTGCTGTTGGTAATCAATTTACTCACGATTATTTCCTTTTCATGAATTATACCTTTATCAAGCTTATAACGTCTTGTTCGCCTGATAGAGATATTACGAATAAGAAGAAGAATTAAATCTTGATCCTGACAAGTGCTTCACGATCGCGATTGATCGGTTTAGGCGAACGACCTTAACAGACTGTTGTGTTAATTAATTCCCGCTGATCTCAATTAAAATATTAATTACGACGGAACAATGACTCGCCGATGAGGAACAGAGGGGTGACTCCTCTCTCGTCTTCGTTCATCGTTCATCCGCCGCTTCCCCATCTTTGTTCATCGACCGCGATGGAGCCAGAGAAATCGCCATTGCGATGCTATTACGATTACTCGGGTCTTATAAGCTTATCTGATAACCACGCCGTTATGGCTCATGGAACGTTGTGACTGTACCATCGCTGACTGGTCCGTTTGTCTGATCGTTCCTGGAGATCTCACGCTATGAAGGGATGAGAATATTTACATACTTTCAGGTCTGAGATACGAGAGAACAAGTGTCCCTTGCCTCCAAATCTCACCGAAAATCGGTCGGATCGTATCGCACGATCATTTAAAAATCATTCAGCGATGCACGCGACTTGAACAACAAAATACTATACGTGAGTAGTCTGTGATTCTCAATATCGAGATCAAAATTCTCCCAAATTTTTCTCTTCGAAATCTCTTTGGTTTTTCGATAAAATACCGATGAGTCCTCTTGTTCTTCGCTGCTTGCATAATTTTGCGACAATTTGCATATTAATCTCGTAATGTATGAGGAAGAATTTTTCCCAGAAAATTGAATTATTACGTATTCTTATATACTGCTTTAATAATTGGAGACAGTTAGATTCTCTTTTTTTTTTAAATGTACTTATGTATTTCGCGTAAGAAAAGTAAGAAAGCGTACGTCATTCAGGTGTATAACTGTCTTATTAATAACAATAAGACAGTTGTGTCTTGTAACTGAAAGAATTAAATTAAAAATTAATTCGGTCGCATCCGTTTACCGCCGCCATAATAATGTCTTTTTATCGCAAGTACAATTGTTGCATCGCCGATGAAGCATGGCCTCTGTGATACATGCATATAACAAAGTCCGTCCTATCAGCATGCATCTGTGCATTCGCACGCGTACAAACGTGTTTGCGAGAGCACACGTAGTGCACGAAAGCTGGGAACGCACCTCGATGCACCACCTGACGCGACGGGGGGTCAGTGGTTATCATTCCGAGACTGATTTCTGGACGATGAGCTTTCCAGAAGAGGATTCTCCAAAATCAGAACATTCTCGCGCAACACGAGAGTATTCTTCTTTTTGACAAGAGGAAGAATTGGATTAATGTTGAAACGTTAGATATATTCGTCTTGCTTTTATCGACGCGTATCCTTCGAGTCGTGATTTCACTTAAGGACACGCGCGTTGTCGATGGATAAAGATATATCACGATCGGCTAATGATGACTCGGCCAAAGTGCAAACGCGCATCTCCCGCGGTCTGTGGAAGTAATTTATGAAGAGTCACGATTGATTCGGGGTCGAGTGTCGATATGAGCACCTCGAACAACCGACGTGGCCGTGACGAGTGAAAATACAAACAGTTTAACAGGGATGAGTAGTCGTTTAGCGTTCCTGAGATCAGGAGAGAACCCTCACCTCCTCCCTCCTTCACCGCCACCACCTTCGTCGCGTCATCCTACCGTACCACGTGCATATACCATCGTAAGTATAACGTGGAACACTACACGGCGATCGGCGCTGTATACGAGCGCGATTAAACGACAAGTTTCTCGTTAAAAAGTTTATTCACGTATTTGTATGTGTGATTTAAGGATGTTATCAAGATCTATTAAGGATATTATTAAGATTAAGATTTATCGCGGCGGTAGAGTATGAATATGAAAGCACAAATAAAATTATAATCATATAGTACAGTACGTGGATTCTCTGTTAAAAGCAGAATTTTGTAAGCGATACGAGGCACCGTGCGCGACAGGAATTTTATCGAAAATATATCTTAAGTGCTTTTATGCCCTATCGATAATCGCGATCATGAATCGTTCGTGCGTTTGCCAAGCCGTCCGTCCGGCGAACGGCAGTTTCCGAAATGGGACGTCTGTTCTTGGACGGGCGACGGTCGGGGGTTGCGTAAGTGCGTGCGGCCCAGCCAGCCTCCCAAGGCCTTGCGCCGGAGAATCAATTATTGGATCCGTATATCAATCTGATGGCCGAAGCGCGCGTCCCGTGCTCGGTGGCCTCCCGCTGCGCTCACGCATTTTCTTCCCCTTGTCGTCTCCATGCCACTTCGTGTGTTCGCCATCGTGGCACGCACGCGGTATAGCGAGAGTGTACTTTCTCTCTCTCTCTCTCTCTCTCTCTCTCTCTCTCTCTCTCTCTCTCTCTCTCTCTCTCTCTCTCTCTCTCTCTCTTTCTCTATTTCTCTCTCTCTCTCTCTCTCTTTTTCTCTTTGCACCAACGCCAACACCATACAGCGGACCGGTTTTCGCCGCGACTTGCCGCTGCTTGTTCCGTGAGCGTCCGCGTGACGTAGCGCGTAATGTTGATTTTTCAAGGGATCAACTCTAATCCCCTCTTTCCTCTCTTCTTTTCTCCGCAGGGCGCCGACGAGGATGACAGCGCTTCCGTTGCCTCGGTAAGTTCATCACCCACCGCAGATCGCGATTATTGCGCGCGCCAATCCGACGAGAGCGACGCAGCACGGGCCATAATTCTCTTCCCTGGTCGGACGTGCATCGTCGGTCCCTGATAAATGCACGCCAGATCGTGGCCGGGGATCTTAATTAAAATTCGCCCGCTCTCGATCGAACGGCCCGCTCGATCTTCCGCGTGCTGCTGATCGATCCCGGCGATCCTTCGCACCCATTAATCGCTAATAATCACCACGATCGATGCTTTCCCAAAGCAACTGGATGGAAAATCGCGAGAGTGGCTGGTCAGAGCATCGCAGGGGGACTATCAAGCACTGGCGAAGCTTGCAGCCGAGGAACCTCGTCTCACCAGGCTCAAGGTAGGATAAATTACATGTATCATTTTATTCTGCCACGCGCGAGATTTATAAGTTATAAATCATATCGTTAGCATTCTACGCAACTCACACTCACTCAAAAAAGTGATCTTGCAATTATAGCGAAAATTATCTAAGTACGTAAAATAGCTAAAATAGATAAATTTCTAGCAACTACTGCAATATTGGATATCTATTGCATCTAATCATATAGATATCAGAGATAGAATTTAGATTTGTGCTATAAATTCTATGCATAAGATACATAATTTTCTGTCAGATACAAAAAAAAATAGTTATAATTCTAGTTAAAGCAGCAAAATATTTTTTTGCGTGCTGTTTTTGCGTTTTACGCATAAGTATAAGTTTCAGAATTACTGTACTGTCTTCTTCAGAATTTGCGTTAATTTTGCAAGTTTGTTTAGCAACTTTGTAAGTTTGGAACTGTAATATCTTCACTGAGGAAAATGTTGGGTAAAAAATGAATGAAACAAAAAATTCAGAGTCAGTTCTGGTTATTTCAATTAAAATTTTAGTAGATTCAACTAAAAAATTCTAATTTACCCATTTTCAATCAATGTAAGATTCTTTCCAGTGTATACACAGAAAATAAACGTAGCAATGTCGGAACATTGTATATAAAGAATGTAAATAAGACTCGCAGTGCACGTAATAACATACATACATACATACATGCATACCAGGTATGAGTATGTATCAAACGTATTATACATGGTTTCATCATACATGGATGAAACTGTATATAATACATCGTAGGTTTACAATTTAATTTACTTATTTTATTTATATTATTTTTGATACACTTTCAATAAATAATACTTTAGAGTTTGAACGCTTATTATTTTCATGAATTTAAAGCTGCCTGTCGTAGCTATTGCACATGAAATAATGAAATCATGCATGGTATACCATATACCACTATAAAGGCCGCAGCATCTACTAATAAGGTCTATAAATAAAAAAGGCAATTTTTTAAGGTGAATATTAACTGATTTAGCAGTTTAATTATGCAATACTCATGTATTACACTCTGTGTTGTATTTCATTTGAAGTGGGTTTTAGAATTTTATAATACATTTTATACGTAGGAAATGTAAGAAACCTTTCGTATCGCTAAATTTCCCAATCCTGATGCACACACATTGTGGTGGCTGTGTTACATGCTAAAATTTCCTAGATTCGCGCGTTGGACCTTTATCGTTCACGTATACACGTACGATCGTGCGATGGATCTCATTGAATTACGGCTACGCCACTTCGGGTGATAATGACAAAGGTAGCGAGCGGGAGGTTCGGAAATATAATTACGGTGTGGCTTACCGTAGGCCTGGGGATCAGGCCGTTATTACACGCACGGCAGAACTTAACACCTGCGGCGTTGTAAATTCGCCATTTTCGCGCGCCGCCATTGACAGGTCAATAAATCTAAGAACCCCCGTGGCAATCAGGCGGTTGTTGTATACCATGCTAGCGATATGTGGAGCGGATCAGGAGTGGCGGATGGTAGCAGGTTAAGGGCTATTCACACCACTTGTATCGATTATAAATCGTCGCCTGTCAAGTGGTTTGACCGCCACGGATGTAACATAGAGTTGCTTCTTCAGTGGAGTTACTGCTGACATTAAAATAGTCTAAGGAACATGTAGCTGATAAAATATATTCTACGTTATTGATAATTAACTACGATCTTCTGATATATGATAAAAATTAATAAAACAATATTTTCAAGAATTAATCGGGAATTAAATTTTAGTGCTTTACAACTTTAATTATTGATTTAATGATTTACTTCAATAATCCTGTATTAAAACTCATAACTATGTTGTTTCCTTTATTACTCGTTTCTATCGGTTCTCTATTTGGACATTCTGAAGCTACCTTAACACGTGCGCGCGCGCGCGCTATCGGATGAACGAAAAAGAGGAAGGGACGGATGAGAGGGTGAAATGGTCGAAAGGTGGGGACGTTGCACGGTGGTTGGAGATGGTTGGCGAAAGGGGTAGAGGTAGCTCGACCGCACAGGGGCTGCGTGCTGAATTCATTCCGCTGGACAAGGTTGCCCCACACCCACCACCGCCGTGCCACGTCTGCCTCATCCCTTGGGATAAATTGGTCGAACCCGCGTGTTTGCGGATAACATCGCCGCGATATACGTTCGCCTATAACCGCTACCGTACGAACCTAACCGTCCGCGGTGCCCTTTTTACGACGTGTCTCGGACTCGCGGAAATTGGCAACGAACTGCTCTGTCGTTGTTTGTTTTTCTGGCTGTTTTTTTTTTCCATTTGCGTATATTCTCCACGAAACACGTACGATAAACCAGGCGAACGAACCAATTTACGATAGTTGAAAAGCGAGAAGCAAAAAAAAAAACAAACTCGAGCATCGGTAATTTTTTTAATTTTGAGAAGACTTATGATCGATTTTGATCAACATAAAGCGAACGTTTGTCAATTATCACGTTGATCACATAAATTTTAATCTAAATATGTTATGTGTATTGAGTGGGTATTGTCCAAGATCAATTGTTTCTGGTTGCGAGTCTTTGACACGTAGACATACAATAATCTATCATCGATGAATATGCAACAGTTTGGGAGAGGGTGTGAGGCGATAGGGTGCTGGAGAGCGAGTGAAGTAAGCGACAGGGAGTGTCTGTGTTGAGAGGGAAAGGGAAGGGGATCGTCAGTAGGCATGCCAATTACTCTCCCGGTAATTAAATCAACAGCGGAGCTAATCAACGTTACCCCCGGCGTATCTCCATCCCCTATGGAGCCTTCGTTGGAATAAATAAATCGGATGATTATTCGATATTCGACTAACGATTTCATCCGCTAGAATTTTGGTGTAATGAACAATTAATAGCGTTTGATAATTGTAATCCCGAAGAGAAATTCCAACTGTAACAATTGATAAGACTTATATTCGCTTCTACCAACGTAGATTGACTTTAATCTCAGTTCAATTTTCTCTTCATCTTTTTTTAATTCTTAGAACTAGAGGGAGAGATAAAGAGTAAGTTGCATTAAAGTTATTAATCATTGGAAATGGACATTAGATATTTACGAATTTTTGTGTTTTGAAATAAAGGAGAACAGAGAGTAAATATTCGTATCTTATATCTTTCATTGTTATCTACGATTTACTATGATAGACACAGCATGTATCTTCTTTTTCTTACACAAAAGCCATTAGAGAGGTCTGTCCATACACACTTACGTGAATCGCGCCCAAACGATGTAGACGGCCATTGTATTCTGTGGATCAGGTGTATATCGTCGTCATCGAGGGAGAGAGGCATTGTGTGCCCATTATATTTTATTAACGGACGCGTCTGGCATCGCGATAGATTCGCCTCTGTGAGTCGCGCAGTGTGTTCCTCGGAAATGCAGGACGGGTATATCGGTCTGACGTGACGCGCGGTTGGTCCCTGTTCGATCAGGAACCTCATTACATTTATTTCCATGAACCCGCTTCTATGCTTCGACAGCTGCAACTATCATCGATAATGTTTGAGATAACTTGTATTTACCTTATCTTGTACTTTTTTTTTTGAAAGATTAATTTTAAATATCTAAAAATAGCAATAAGTTAAATAAAGTTGAAGAAGTATTCCAATTTTATGAAATAGTGTTAGACATTTATAAAACGTAACGAATTATTAATAGCGCGTTTGCGGAGGACATCACTATAATAATTGAGTTCTGCGTCGCTCGCGAATGAAAGCTGTTAGTAAGGATCGCCGGTAACGTTATATAGTGGCCGGTGTTTGGCCTCCGTGTATTTATCTCGTAGTATCTCCCGGTTTAATAACGCCAGGCAATCAGGAGGTATACCTCGTCCGTCCGTTCTGTGCATTCGTACCGGGGCTCTCGATTCTGCTCGCCTCTCTGTGCCGATAAATAATAACCATTTGTATCGGATTCTAATTACTCGCTCTAAGCAAACAAATAAACGGCGGGAGATGAGACGTGCCGTGAGAGAGGAGGTGGGCTTAATGTTATGGTGGCTGCGGGCTGATTTAAGGAGTGTGGGACCGCCCACCTCGAAGATGTATCTTCGTGCCGAGTATCGGTCCACCTGTTATGAGTGTTTCAACGCCACTGTGCACCCTTTCTCCTTTTTTTTCCCCCTGTTTTGTTTTGCTTCGCCACTGTTGTATATCCCTCATCGGTCGAGAAAAATTTCGATACCGCACGAACATGTCGAGAATGTCGAGCGACAAGCGATTATGCACGGGAATCACGACGACAGCTGGAAATAATTCGCGCGTATGGACTACCTGAGCGAATTACCAGCGCGAAGTCCTTCCATTTGCGACCGATAAATTACGAATATCGCCCTGAGGACTGCTCTTTAAGTGGCGCATATCCTTTCGTTGGGGCAGCGCGGCAAACGTGAGAAGGAATTCGCTTTCAGAGGCGACTCCACGGGGCGATCCTTTCTCGCAATGACGGCCATGATCGATAAGAGGCAGCGCGAGAGGAGAGAAACGCGTTTTCGCTTAAAAGGTCCTCAAAAAAGGTCGACGGTAGTTCGTTACCGGTGGGCTATTAGCGGGCGTAACGCACGTCGTAGGAGCGTCGAAGGACTAAGTAAACCCAGGCTAACAAGGAGGCGTATCCAACGGCCACGAATGATCTACCGATCCGAAGTTGGCATTATTCCACTCTTACCCTCTCCGTCTCTCACTGTCTCCTCTCGTCCGACCTCTCTTCCCCCCTTTTTTTTCCTCTCGTATATATCCACGAGTCTTGCCTACCTATAGGCGAATATATCTACCTGCGCCTCCTACCTACGCCCCCGAATATTAACACTCTGATTTATGCGCGTAATTATCTCTAGTTATTTTCTTAGTATGGCCCCAGTACCTCTCTCTCTGTAGCTTGTCTTCGTAGCTGCCGGTGCTGCTGATGCACAACAAATTAACCGTTCCTTCTTCCGCCTCCCTTTGCTCCGCACGTTTCGCACAATCTTTTTTTTTCTTCTTGTTCTGCTCTTTTTCCCGGCGCCATTCTTGCCATTCTCTTGGCGCGTATTTATAGGGTCCTCGTTTAATTTTTTAATGGCATTCTTATTTCGACGTTGTATTTCTGCGTGAACGAACGCTTGGTAAAGTCGCTTCAAGTCTGGCGAGGCAGGAAGATGGGACGATTGCACCTTCATCCGCAACTCGGATTCGACCCGCGGAGATCATTTATTTCTCGCGACGACTCACCAAACGACCTGTCCCGCCTCTCTATGGGTCGTGCGTGCTTTGAAGTGTAGAATGTATTTACCTGAGATATATTCTCGTTCGCTTGTTTAATGGTTACTATTAAATTTATCTCGCATGTGTCAAAGATGGCTTTAGAATGATTAAGGATCATTAGATGATACTGAAACATTACCTCCGGCGAGATCTCCCCTGGTGAATACACTTTGGACTTATCAGATCGTAATATTGAAACGTTCTCTTTGTGAGGTTGTTGCATTAGTGTTACATTTTGATGTGCGATGTATCGATGCGAATTTACGATTTCGATAATTGAATCTCGTTTGTAACAGTCTTGGAATCGCATCGGGAAGTTATCGCGCGCAATGTTACAACTGCAGGAGTCGAATCTTCTCTCGATCCGCACAGGTAAAAAAGTCAAGCGGCAGCCAGTCCGAGATATTTCAGCCGAGAATAGGTTTTATGGGGCGCATTCGAAGGTGTCGGGGATCAGGGCGCCAGGGCGTCGTCATCGCGACATGGGATCGTCTTGCATAGTACCCTTTTTACGAGTCTCTGTTCCTTGCTTGCTCTCCTTTCAGCATACGGGACCTCTTTAGAGTTTTATTCTTCGTCCCATAGTACAGATCGACTGCTCTGTCTACTATTCTCCACCGATTCAATCAGTTTTCGTGGTTGTTTCCGCCATTTGTATCTTTCTTCGAAAAAAAACGAAAATCACAAAATCAGTAAAATACATATTTATAGATTGCTTATATGAAAGTTTTATGATATTTATTGGAAGAAGCGGATATTTATAAAAAACATAAAAATAGATGGGAAAGGAGCAAACTATTTTGTACGCAACACAATCACGAGAAAACAGCAAATAAACATCGAATTATGGCGATGTGAACGAAGCAGGAATATTTTTTATTTGTGCTAAACACAAAATTATGGCTTGTTCCTCTTTTCATGTATTTTTCTACATTCTATCTATAATGCCATAAATATCTATCAATTTCTTCTAACAAATATTACATATTATAAAACTTTTACAGCGACCTATACGGCAAGAACAGTTTTATTGAAACATCTAAATATTTAGATGGATACAGATTTGAAAATAATTTTGTTAGACCATCAAAATAATTATGTGAGACATTCAAACTGCTAGAATATCAAAACTTTTTGTAATATTGCTCATCATGTTTGAAATTTCTACGTAATTAATTATGTTAATCGTCAAAATTATTTTCAAATCTGTGTCTAGCTTTTTAAATACTTCAGCAAAATCGTTCTTTCTAAGTATGTATTTCTTTCTCTTTCTTTCTTTGAAAATTTGTAATGATATATATATATATATATATATATATATATATCACTATTTTATCTTTTTAATAAAGGAAGATAAAACATTTTATTTGCACCTTTTATATCTACGAGAATAACTCACTGAGGTGTGTCGCTATAATTGTTTTTGGCTGTCACTGATTATAAGACTCACTTCCCATCATCACTGGTCTCTCTGATATCCCGATAAGAAGTGTCGCAAGTACTCGTTCCGGCCGGTGAAGTGAGTGGATTGATGCAACCGATACGCCAATATTAATATCGCTCGTATCGCCGATAAGGATATGATCGCACGATCGCTGGATCCTCCTCGGCGTTCTCTCTAGCAAACGGGAATCAAGACGAGGTATATAAGCCGACACGCGATAAGCGAGTCTAATTTAAATATTTCTCGAATAATCCCGGCGCCTTTCCGTTTCGCCTCGCTCGCGCGCGAATAATGTCTGGTATACATCGTGACAGGAATGTCCCGTACCACGTGATTAATGTCATAGTACAGGTGTACCGATACATTGTAACGCGTATACTCGTGTCGAGACCCCGGCACGCACGGCAGGGCTGTGATCCGCATTCGCGCATAATTTTACTGCGCCTTGAGCGAGGTTCCGAGAAATTATGCGCGTAATAACGAGGAACGACGAAACCGTCGGTCGACGGTATCTATCCGCGAAATCGTTCGTGACGTGCGCTCGTCGATCGTGCCCAGCGCAGCCCGGTGGTGCCCGGCGCGTCCAAAGAGTAAAAGAGGACGAGGTGAGAGGAGAGAAAGACAGCAAGGGCGTTCACCGGGGGGATACCGCGCTTCTTTCGTGTTATATATTCGCACACTCTCTTCTTGGTGCGTCGAGTATCCCGGCTGTCCTGCTTGTTCGCACTGCGCGTCGCTAATTAGCTTCAAGACCGATGGCTATCTGTCCAGCCACATGTCCTTAAAGTGGCGAGCCCAAACATCCGGTACGCCTTTTCCGTTTGGAATTCAAGTTCTTCCACGGATTCGTGACGACGACGACGATGATTTGTCTTCGACGACTGCGCTTCTACCACTCGGTTTATTACGGTCACTTTCATTACTTGAGAATATATAATTTATTTCATGTCATTAACGTTATTTATCTTGGCGAATCATGAGCAAACGATTAATTTTTTTTTATTCCTACGTATTACATTGTTATGTCATATCAGGAACGTTTTTATATCCCAAGATTATAGATATTTAAGAAGAAAAAAGTATAAAGATGCTTATCCGACACTTTTATTATTACGCATATCTCTATCATTTTATGGGGTCTATAAACAGGTGTAATCTAATAAACGTAAACTCTTTATATATATAGTTGCATTACAGTACAAAGAATGTCTATCTGATAAACGATGGTGTAATGACACAGGTTTAATGCAGCGTGTATGATTAATAGTGTGCTATATATGAGTAGTGTATATTTAAAGGCGTATATATATATGTATATATGTGGTGTGTGTGTGTGTGTGTGTATGTATATATATATATATATACACATATACACGTATAATTAAACAGCATTTATACGTGTAAGCGTTTTATCGCTACATACATCACAGGTGCATTGCGAGAATATAAACGCGCTCCGACTTTGATTTCGTTACGAGCCCATGCATCATCGCCGATGCATAAGTGATCAAAATGTGGAATCATTAGCCGTTGGATTCGCTGCTGGCACCTCATTGAATTTGGAATCTTGCCTAGAATTAATCTACATGAAAATCGGAGGCCTCTGTAATGGCGCCGCGCCACTTTCGAATCGACCGCGTTGTACACGATGGAAGAGATCATAGCAAAACCGAACACACACCGCATGCACATATATATATGCCCCCCCCCCCACACACACACACACACACACACGCACGCACGCACGCACGCACGCACGCACACACACACGCGTAGATACACGCTCGAACGTCGTGCAATTAGTAAGCGGAGCTCATTATGGAGATTCCTCGCGTAACTAAATACTTAATACAGGTCTCGTTGTCTTTTTCTCTCAAACATTTGCTCTCTTTTTCTCTTTTCCTCCCAGCTTTGAATTCGTAAAGAGCCACGGCGTTGCTAGAGGCAGACAACCCGCATATAATGACAGTCGCTAAGAGAAGAGAGAAGCCCCTGGCGTTTCTATAAACGCGCAATATATATACGCGCGCGCGCACATGCACACACACACACACACACACACACACACATACACACACACAAGCAGATATTATGCACGCATGTGCCTCCCTGTATGAGAACCTGCTCTAAACGCGTCGGACGGATCGCGTGTCGATCTACGCCGAGATATTTGTTACTTTACAGTTGTATCACGTTTTGCGCGTGGAAACAAAGCCATTGTTTGTAGTACGTACACGCTACGCCCGTCTGAGCTGACCGGCCGCGCCGCAAACCGACGTTCACGCCGATCGGGGATGCGAGGCGCCCTGTCGAAATCTGTTGACCTCCGACCTCATCCTGTCAAATCCAACATGATGACTTACGTTTGACTTTATCGTTTTCGTTGCAGTGAATCATTCTAAATTTCTTCTTTTTAGCGGAATTCCATATAAAGGAATATTTGTCAAGTACTTAAAATTTTAAAAGGATACGAAATCTGAAAATAATTCTGTTGGACCATCAAAATAATTATGTAAAATATTCAATCTGGTAGCTAGAACATGAAAACATTTACTTAACATGCTTGAGATTCCTACGTAATTATTTTGATGATTTAATAAAATTATCTTCAGATCTGTATTAATTAAATTTTTTTATATTTTAATTTGCATTTCACTATTTTTGACTCTCATTTGCCTTTTAAATGTTTTTACTTTTGAATTTTTGAATATCGACAATCCTTTGATAATTGTATGTTTTAAATTTTTAGATAACCTTAGCAAAATTGTTTTTTTTTCCATGCATACGAACGTATTTTGTCATCGGTATTACAAATTTAGCTCCTCGTAACTAACTCTAGCTTCTCTTTGATATTGTTGCTTTGCCGCGAATTCTCGAGGTTCAAGTCCGCAGCACATAAGTTGCAGGCTTGTGGAACTTCTTTACATCTTCCTACGCATTTAGCTACTTTTTTTCTTCTTTTTTATTGTACCTCTTTTTCCTTTCCATGGCGGTGGGTTACAGTCTGCGTTTTGCCGACGTGTGGAGGAGTCGTGGCGGCGGCACGATCTGATGAATTCGTGAGACGTCGTTGATATTTCAGTGTCAGGGTCGGCGGTTTTTGTCATTTGTAGCGGCGTGCTTCGGAACGCTGTGTATACCGGTGTGTCGCTAAGCTAAATCGAGTTTAGGCTCTAATTACACGAACGACGACTACGTCGTTTCGTATACTGGGTGTTCTACGCATCGCGCACTTTCTCTCCAAGACACGTGCAAACATTAGACGTCATATTCATAGAGAACATCGTTTTAATGCCAAAGAGAATAAATCTTAATATAAGCTAATAGAAATTAACACTTGTAGCATATTCAGTCAGAAAAAAATGTAAATGAATGAAATTATATTTTTTATCTTAATCTTGAATAGACTTCGTTGAGAACAGTAATTTTAATAATTAGAGATTGCGTTAATCTAATATATAAAAATTGCAAGGGGTGATGGAAAAATCGGCTCGAGGACGATGAAAAACCTCACGCGAGAATCTAGAGTTGAGAGAAGGTGCGTGTACCCCGGGACACACTGTATATGTAGAGGGAGAGAGTATGAGCCGCGCGTATCGTGTCACGCTGCACAGATAAGGATCCAGGTTTCGTTTTAATGCGGCTACGAATGCTCGTTAACGACCTCGTGGTCCGTCGCCTCGGCTATTATATTCATGTATATACGTACACGCATACGTGTTGGGCATTCGCACCAAGTCGACAGCTTCGCGAACCGACTCCTCCCACACAGACGGACGCTTCCTTCGGGATCGCTGTTATGAAAGCGAACCCTCGAATTAAACGGCACCCTCTTAATCCTCTCTCGTTTGTTTCCTCATCTACCTGCGTTATCTCTTCAACTTGGCGTTAACGACGGCCATTGGCGTTGATCACCTGATATTCGACGTCAGAAATATAAACAGATCTATCTTAGCTGTGTGGAGGATGTTCCCAACTCTTTTATCGTATTTTATTTATATTGCATTTGACAGTTATTGCTTAACACTATTTTCTAACTTTTTTCAATTTTCTAATTCTCCGTTTGCCATCATATTTTTACTCCCTGCATTTGCAATCTGTTTTTTTTTACTGTTTTAAGCTTTCAAAAAAATGTGAAAAAATTTAGAGTTACTTTTTAACATTTTTATTACATTATCAAATAGTTTTTTAAGATATTTTAGGAAAGGAATCCGAACTTTGCTTTCTTTTATTTTAGAGAAACTTAAGAGTGAAATTTCGCTTGTGCCAACGAAAACTTAAATTGTAAAAAGCTGATACTTATAGCTGAGAAATATTTCATAATTTTTCAACTTAATATAATTCAGAAGCAAGTGCTGTTTCATGTATATTTTTGTTAAGAATGATAATACTGTCTAATGTAAAAAATTTTTTAAATCAACTGTAAAGGTATTATGTTATTTCATGTAGAAAATATTAATTAGTTGCACAGCAGGTTCCGATGAGTTCTTGTAATTGCTACCTTACTACCTTGAAGAAAACAAATACTCTACTCACGTTTGTCTCTTTCTCGAAAATATAGAAAAACGCGACCTGAACAAACTCGACGAAGATTAGCCGATCGCTATCGGTTCGGTTGTCTTACCTTAACGAGCTGGCTACAGCCCCAGCCTGTCTCAAACCATTTCTCCCGTTTTGCTCCGACTTGACTCGCCCTCTTCCGCTTCTCCGGCTTCCGAAGGGAAACATTCACGCAGGTACGAACGCACAGTATTTCACGATATACACTGCTAGATATGAATAATGAATCCGCTCTCTTTTTTTGCGTCGTTACGAACGGATTTACATCTCAAGGGTCGAAAACGTGGCGACGCCGTCGTAAATCTTGTCCGTAGTCTTGTCTGCTGTTAATTTGTAGATGACGTCAACATAGTATCTACTAGAAGAAGCGAATTATCGTGTACAAGTTATATCAAGCCTAATTTAGAATTATCTTTAAAAATACATGGCATAATTTATGGTTTTATGGTTTTTGCACGGTATACTTAAAATATGATTTTTTTGTATATCATATATGAAATATGTATTTCAAATACTTTTGATTTATTTTTATGTGTATTTATTCAGATCTAGAAATATCAGTTTTTTTTATCGAATTTTCTCCGAAAATATTGCGTTAAATATTTTAAAAATAAATTTGTTTTTTTTATATAAAATGCTAAAGATATAATTTTCGATTTATCACATAAAATATTTAAAAAATAATTTTTAATATATATAATTTTTAATATTTACATATATACAAATTTCAAAATTATTGAACTTTCTTTTATTGAATTTTTTCTAAAAAATATCACGCGTTATATATTTGTATAATCATTTGTAGTTGGAACAAAATACGGCAATTTTTAAGGCACTTTTCATTACAAAACCACACACATTTACGGCAGACGGCATGGAGCATTGCCGCTTTTTTTCAGTAAATCATTCTACATATATAAAAATATATATGCCGACGTTAATGAGAGAGAATTTTCAAAATACCGCGACAAGGTCTGTGAAAAAAAATCCGCAATGCGCGCAACAGTTCCTGCGGGAAATTTACTGCTAATATTTTTTCGCTTCACGGACGCATTAGAGTTAAAACACTTGGAATATATAGCTTTGTACTGACTTTGGAAAATTTATTGGTCCTTTCCTGTCCTGTCCTCGGATTGCGCTCACTGTGTTGTAACGAAACGCAGACCTGGCGCCACTCAGAAACGGCCATCGTTAAACGATCGTTAAGACGAGATCCTATCTTTCTTTGAACCTTTCTGACCGCTCGTCCCCTCCTCTCATAGGTTTCGATTTCACAAAAATATTCTCGGCGATTTACGCAAAACGTCAACTGCAAACGATTTGTGGAATTATAGCTTTTCCGGAAAAATATACCTGTCTTTCCGAGAAGAAGATCCGATTTGTTTCGCTGCTATAAATTCTTTTCCGTGTGTATTCTTTTTTGATAGCCATTTATACAATTACATACACGCGCTTGAATCTGCCAATGTATAATAGCATTTAAGAAAAGCTAAAATCTCAGAGGACAGATAAATAGTGATTAATTAATATAGTTGCGTTACGAATTCCACCGTTGTGGTCACGAGGGAGAAAGAGAGGCCATTGCGATGCGCAAGGTCGTTACTTCCCGTAACGAATTGTTCATTTAATTTTGCTGAACATTTTCGGCCGCGGTGGGGCTTGGTTGTAACCCCGGACAGCACGTTCCAATAAATCGAGAACGAAGCGGAAGTTCAGAATAGAAAAAAATGCATTCGAGTTTTCTTTCGCGGGGGAAACATTATTCGGCATGAAAACAGAAAAGGGACGAGCAGTTTCATTTCAAGTGGGCTACAGTTTTGTGCTTTTTCTAGATGTTATCTGGTTTCCAAATTTTTTTACACGCAACAGCACAGAAGAGAACAATATAAATCAGAGAGAAAACGAAATAGAGAGAAGGCAGCGAACGGAGAGTTTATTACATCCAATTAACAACTGTTATTTCTTTAGCGATGAAAGAATGAATATTATACAATTTCCACGTGCATTTAACACAAGAATAAGGTATTTTTAATTGTTACAGAAACGTTTCAAGAGATGGTCCGTGCTAAAATATTTGTAATGGAACTTTTGCGTCGAATTAATCGAAGGCTTTCGTTCCTCAGCGGGCAAACGAGCTTTTAAATCTGAATCGATCGGCACGCGATATTTTCCATCAGAAATATTTTAACGAGAGCGATGTCGAGCCGGGAATTATATCTGTTTGCCGGGGCTTCTTTATTGGATTTTGAGAGTTACGAAAAATATCAATTAAACATAAAAGCACCGGGCCGTGTCATCCGATAATGGTGGAGATCGGTTGCCCCGGGGGCATGGAGTAATTGGGATGAAGGTGGGGGAGAGAGAAAGGGATTTTGGAGAAAACAATACTGCAAATAATACAAAGCAAATTGCAGTCGCGATACTTATCGTATCTATCGTATGGATAATTGGCGCGCGTGTTAACGAACGGTTTCCCATGCAATTTTGAATCGATCACGATATTTTGCCTTTGCATATAATGAAGGCTTTCTATTTATTAAAACTATACATTGTCGGTCTTTGCAAGTTACATTTAAATATATTGAAAGAAAAAAAGAAAAAAAATATTAATGCCTTTGCACGCATTTAAAGCTAATCTCTCGATCCATCTGTTAATCTATCCGCATACAAAAGATTTTTATAATTTTTGCGTGACAATTTAATGAAAATCTAACGAGTATCTTCAATACGGAAAGAACAATTTTACTGAAGTATTAAAAAATTTATCTAGATATAGATCTGAAAATAATTTTGTAGATTCATCTCAATAATTACCTAGCAATCTCAAGCATGATAAGCAATACTACAAACGTTTTGACATTTCAGCAATCAGTTTGAGCGTCCTATACAATTATTCTGATGGTCCAACAAAATTGTTTTCAGATCTATATCTAGATAAATTTTTAGATAACTTCAGCAAAACCGTTCTTTCCGTGTATGTATCCCAGAATTACTTGCAGCTGCACTCGATTTCTCTCTCTCTTTCTCTCTCTCTCTCTCTCTTTCTCTCTCTCTTTCTCTCTCTCTGTCTCTGTCTCTGTCTCTTTTCTCTCGTTGATAGCATATGTGGTTATGTCTACGTCCTTCAGGAGCAAATATAACTTTCCATAAACTCCTCAATCACTTCGATGTTCGCAAGCCCTTGCGTTCATTTGTTTGGCCACTAATTCGTTCGCCCTCTGGGGGTTTCACGGATTCAAAGACGAAGACACGCGCGCGGTGCGGGGATAGCGAATGGAGGAGGGGCACAGCTGGAACCAAACAGTTCTCCAGTCTGTGATTTCCAGCAGGTTCATTAGCGCTCCTGTCCTTTGATTAATAGCCGCCGGAGGATATCATTCGCCACCGGTTTTCTTACAGATCATTTCACCGTCACCTATCTAGATGGTCGTTAAGCTGATCCTCCTACAAACCCCTCTTCGAGACAACTCGCGTATGAAATCGCGTCGGTCATGACGTTTTCCATTACGAATTTACGTCAAGCTATCATCTTGCTGTCAATGCTATCACCACATGTCATCACATTACTGTAACCCCAATTTTAATATCGGGCCGAATGTGCGTCCACGCCTTAAACACCGTTATTAATTTTGTAGGAGTGTCCCGCGTAATTGGGATAATTTAACATTTCGTATTATCGATATACGACGATGTAAAGTCGATATTAATCTGATAGTGCAAAATAAATTTAACAGAAAATATCGAGAACTTGTGAAGCAAGATTGGAATGGTATTTATGACGACGTGACTCAATATACTTAACATTGAAATGTGTTTACCGTTCAGTAACTTCTACATTAAATAAAGCTACGAATATTCAACTTTCTTGCTATTCGTTTATCTCTCTTGTCGTGGAAATGTAATCATGAAGTTTCCTCTGGCATCAAGTGACAACTCTGCGAGAATGCTACATTTTTTGACACCGGCTGCGACGCATTTCTTTAGAAAGTTATCGATTATTCTTTGCGGTTTGTGGAATTATTCATGAGATCTTTCACGCTCTGAAAGGTGCCACCTGTTCTTCCTAGCAGAAGAAATAGTAGATATGAAAAGCAGTCGTCGGATCTTTCGTATTGGTGAGCTAGTCACACTACGACGTAAAATTATTTTTTGTTTTCATAGAACTATCATCTACTTGAATAAAAAAGTTTAATTCATTTATTTGTTGAGGCAATGTCGATTACGTAATTTGTTCGTTTATTAATAATTCCTCTTGATGAGGAAAAATATTATTTCATCACTAATGACTTTTTTGGATTTAAATTCTTTTGGTATCAGCGAATGGTATTCCATATCTTGCGAAAAATTCAAGGACTATTTTGCTTAACATCGCGATTGTAAATAATTTTAATACGACAAAACACGACACGATGTCTTTCCTGAGATTGATTCTTTGCCGCAATTAAAGTTTTAACATCAATATTTTAATTGTGAAAATTCTGATAGAAAAATTTAAATCTGTAAGAAACAAATAAAATATAATTTGATTGTTATTAAAAAGTTAAAGTTGTTAAAATTGTTTGGAAAGTATACCAAAATCTTTTTAGATTTTTATATACTTCGGGATAATAAAAAAATTGCTCTGTTTCTTGAAAACCTTGTTGCTAACGGAAAAGTTGAAATGTTGGCAGCGAATAATTTATACTCTGAAAAAAAAATCTATATTGCTACCAAATATTGAGTGAAATAACATCAGTTCGAGTAATATAAACAAAAACAATCTTACTCTTTTAAATATTTAGTAAGTATTAGCAAATATTAATATTAATCAACTATTTGGTAATATTTATTAAATATTCAAGAAAAAAATTATTGTTGATTATATTAACTAAACATTTGATTAATATTATTTCACTCAACTTTTGATAGTTATTATCAGACTTTCCTCAGTGCACTCTTTTTTTATGTTGCTGAAAACAATAGAGAGACAATTTTTAATTTTCTATTATTAGTCGCAATTTTCGAAGAAATTGACCTACGTCACGAGTGTGTTTCACTTGGCACTCACAACACTCGCATCATTTGTCCCTGTTTAAATAAACAACAAGAATGAAATGACTGTGAGCGTACTACACAGCTAAAGTCGCAGCAATGCTGACGATTTATGCCGATTTGGGGAGGTAAAAGGAGGCTAAAGGAGGAGGATAAAGAGTAAAGAATGGCGCCCACGCGTTATGCTAACATTCGCGCCGCCGACACGGGCTGGGTGGTCCCGCTCTGCTCCACCTACTCACCCTTTAGTCCCTCTCGTAGTCCACACCTTCATCGCCTGAGCGAGCATACAAATACGACTAATTTCACTGATCGGAGACCTCCGAACGATCTTGACGACCAATAATCGACCAATGTCTCAAAGGTATGGCTGGTCTTGGAACCGCCCGAATATCCTGCACACATACAAACGAGATTTCTTTCTTTTAAATGCTCTTCAAACTTTGTAATCTGCCTCCCCTCCATAAGTAACGCATATCGAGAGGCTGTCTTTTCGAGTTCCGACCGGATGTAGCCCACGAGAGTAAGCGCATTATGTGAACAATCGGACATTTGTTTGCTAATCTGCGACTGTGCTGCTTTAATCCTGTCCGCTTTTGTTGGTGACGCGAACGAAGTAGAATAAACGAGAAGTTAGTTAGTTTAGAAGTTAGTTTACGAGAATATCATCGGAATAATATTATCAAACTGGCATATAATAATTTCGAATTACGTCATGTTTTCACGCGAAAATCATTTACCAGATGATTATTAATTCTAAATGTTACAACTTTAGTTCTTAGTTATAATTTGATTCAGAATAATTGTAACAAATCGCGATCGGATAGCGTAACAGTACCGGGGAATCATCACCATTCGAGAAGAACAACGTGGGGTCTTCGGCGACGTTAAAGGGATCGAGATGAGGAGAAAGAACGAGAGAGGCGGAGGTGTGAATGAAGCTTGCTTGTAGCGACGCCTCCACTCACAGCGCTCCCGTTGTGTCAACACCTTGGACGAACATTCCCACCACCAACCTAACCCATCAGAGTCGCGGTTCTCCCGCGTCTTCACCACACCTCCCCCTGTCTTCACGCTCCTGAATTCATTCGGATGATAAACATCTTGGCCGCTCCTTGCATAATTCGTCGCGGGGAGGCATCTATTCACGCTCTCAATGAGCCACGACGGTGTGAATGATTTAAAAGAAGATAAGAGGCTAGAGCAGATTAGAAAGATTCATCATCATAAAGTCGATTTTATATTCCTCTAATTTTTTTGTACCGAGCTTACGACGATAAACTTTACAACGTCATAAGCTTTCAAGCTTTAACGACTTGTTGAAGAGCATTGGTGAGTTTATTAAATGAAAGGAGAAATGAGTTATTTTTAAAGCGAATATAAAATTTACATATTTTTTGATGTGTTATATTTGAAAAATTTTGTTTACTAATTTTTATAAAGAGAAGCAATCGGCAATTTGTCATTGCTCATAGTGATGGAAGATTTGTCTGATACAACATTCGAGCTTACGGTTCCCTGAGAATCCCCGAGTTTCGAATGTCTCGCGCAGAGACACTAAGTGGAAATTGTTGTCAAAAACGGCGGGCTCGTACCGCGCGTACCGGTTCGATGATTCCGCCGGCTGGTGGGTCATATATTTCGAAACCTGCTACAGCGAAGAACGCGCACGTGGGCGCGAGAAACGAATGGAAAGACACACTCTTGCACTACCAATTTACCTATAGCCGCCGTTGGTCGTTTAGTCGTAAGAAACAACACATAATTTGCATGCGTGCCACGTAGTCTTCGAGCGAATTCAGTCCTCGTATGTGAAAATGATACAGTTATTGGAATATTAAAATATTAAAAAAAAATTTAATATTTTCTGATTTCATTTTATTTTATTCTTCAACTTGTCTCTTTCGCGACAGAGACCTTCTAGTTCAGGAAACTGTCGCATTTCCTTGACGAACATCAGGCACTCACATCTCTAAATATCACGACTACTTCAGCTTCCTTTCGTCTCGGCCGATGGCAATAAAGTCATATTGTTTTTGCGACGTTCGCGTCGCTTTAACGCCCGGCAATATAACTTTAACAACTCTCCCTATACGGCCCGCGATGGAACGCGAGAGAAGAGGAAGCCGCGTTGCGCGGTGCGCTGGCGATGTGCAGGCGGGAGGAATGGGATAAGGCGAACGAGATCCAGTGACTTTGTGCCCAATGCGGCGCCAGAACCTCCGGCCCGGGGTCCCGTGAACGCCGCAGGAACGTCGGACGTTGTACATCGTCGGACGGACGGTCCATGGGTCCGGATGCGGCGGGATATACCTCCTCGTATACATCGTGAGGCGACCCAACCCACCCGTTAGACCCTCGTAAAATTTTTTCTCGATCTTTTTGGCCCTCGATCCTCTTCGCAGAGCAAACGGTCCGCTACAGCTTCGACGTCCGAGGATTTAATTTGGGCGACTACGGCGTTCTCGTTTCACGTTCTCCTTTTCCCTCCCTCTGCCTCCTTCCCACTGATTTCTCTCTCTCTCTCTCTCTCTCTCTCTCTCTCTCATTCTTTCTCTCAGTCTATCTGCTCTTTTCGAGAGCCACTCTCCTCGATCCTTATCCGATGGTTTATCATATCCACTCGCCGTGAAGGATACCATCCTCGAACGAGGCGCGGGCGCGGTTGGCTCGTTTTATCGAGACGCGTCCCGTAATCGCCCGTCTCTTCGGTCGAGAGGATTAATATGATATAATTAATAAATATCGACCGTGACACTTGATTATTCGACGAGCGTAAATTAATGGCGTCGCGAGAATCAGGATAAGAGGTACATATAAATGGAGGCAGGTGATCCCGGTCAGTCTAGAGATTACGATTATTATTTAGTATCTCTCCTTATATTTTTTAAAGGTATATTATGATTACGTTTTTGCATATTTTTGTAATGATGGTAAAGTGATCTACGGAATCGCATCACAACTTAGGAATGTAATCCTTATCCGCTTCACCTGTGCCTTATCTCAACGTACACAGACGACATTAATTAAAGAAAAAAAAATTGGAAAGAAACTACCTTCTCCCACACTTATCGTGTCATTTAAGGCGTTTATCTCGTCAACGACTGTCCCCCAGATGTAAACATTATTGATGCGATAATGAGTCGAGCTTTCCGACAGTTTCTTACAAATAGGGAAGAATCAGGGACCAGCACTCTGGTTGAGCTTATGTCGCACGTGGCACCCAAAGCATAACGGCGTAAAGTTTCTTGCTCGTAAACGCTTCGAGAAAAAACATTGACTTTTATTACACTATATCTGTTTTACGTTGTCAGACGTGTTCTGCGACACTTCTTCCCGAAGAACCGATCCGAGAAAAAAAAACCGTGTCTGCTGGTCCCTCCGTTTAAATGATCTTGGTGCACGATATTTAAAGCTTTTTATCATCATTTTACTGTCAAAACTAACGATGAATTATGGGAATCGCAAGAAAGATAGAGCCTTCATAGCAATTAAGACTTATTTGTGAGAAATAGAGAAATTTGCCCTATCAATTTTTATTACTGATTGATAAATAGATAATTGTGGCAGATATTTTGTATAAATAATCTGTGACAATGCGACAACTTGCTGAAAGGAAGAAGACGAATAAATGCTCCACCCTTTGAACTAAGACAGTCTCTTCCTCTTCTCTTCATGCCCCTCTCATCCTTCTTGCGTTGCTCCTCTCTCTCGTTCGTCGTGTATATGCTAATGCGAGACGAATGTCTCTCCCTTTTCCCTTTCGTGTCCTCTCGCCTCCGAAGAAGATAGAGAGAGATAGAGAGAGAGAAAGACAGTATCTTGTGTCTTCGTACGCTATGTCGACGACTTAGGAGGACGCGTTACCCCGTGGGCGTGTTTGTTCGGCTAAAATCTCCGCAGTGGGATGGCTATGCAGTTGCACCCGGTGCTTCGTCTGTTTCACCCTCTTCTCCTTCGTCCCCTCGTACCTCAACGTGCAATCGATTGCCTATCGACACGCTGCGATAGATTAGCTAGAATTATCGCCATGCGAATCAGGCAATCGTATACGCCGACATTGAAATCGACCGAGAAGAAAGAGGACTATATTCATTGATGCATGGTGTATTAGATCACTCGAATGAAGAATGCATTTTTCGCTGATGCTTATTTATTACACGTATACCCCACGCAGATGTCTCGATATGTATTGATAAATATTACGAGAGGTTTCGATATTTGATGAATTGAAGAGGATATATAAATCAGAATAAATCTGCCTGCAATCATACTTTTTCTCACATCGTTGCACTTAATTTATATTTTTAATATTTATTATTATCGTTTTATAAACAATCGTGACAGTGACTTCGGTGTCGTGTCGCAGAATATATCGTTGCCGGTCACAGACGTCGTAACGGGGACGCGTTGCTCGCTGGAGGAATATTACGCGAGAGGACAGTATCAAGAAGCCGAGAGAAGCGCCGAGGTAAACGTCTGAGGTTTCCCCGAGGGGACGACAAACGCGTGAGAGGTACAGAGAGGCACGGTGATTCCTCTGCGCTGAGAATTCGTAACACGTGTAGCCCGGTGGTTTATGGTGATTAGTAGTTTACTGGAGACATTTCCGTTGCCTGAATCGTCCCCGAGTTTCCCGTTCTTACATTAGTTACTCGATTCCGTCTACAGGGCACGGTACCGCCTCCCTTCCTCGAAATGTCGCCCGAAATGAAGCCACGAGTCTGCCTCGTAATTTACACCTAGCGGAATTGCACGGTTTCTATCAACTATCGCAAAAATAAAAAAGAAGTCGTTCACAATTTTTCTCCATATGTTGTATTGCTTTTCCTAAATATTCATACTCGCTCAATCAAATCAATCCTGTATCTTAGATAAGAACTGGACAGAACGTGAAATCTTAAGAAATCTCTCTTAGGAAAATTTATACTATATCTTACGTAATACTTTATGCAAATTTACTCTACTGACAACTAGAGTATTTTTTATTTCAAGAAAAAGTTGCACGCGCCCGGTATAATTTTCTGTTTTCTTTTTTTTTATTATGCTTTAAAATACATTTGATTGTCAAAGAGAATCTGGATCTCGCGAGACTACTCAACTAAATAGTTTCAGGAAGCGAGAATGGTGTGGGCGTGAGTCTCCTAATTATTAGCATAACGTACAACGTCGTCTCGGGTGACAGTTATATCCGGACTAGAGAATCTGGCGACTCTGTTAACGTTTACTCGACGCCGCCCTGAATTCCAGTAGGTTAGCGACAGGGACAATCTCGAGTTCTCGAGTGCTTCATCAGCTTAAGGACGGCTTGAGCTCTTGAGCTTGTTTCCTCATACTAGGATACTACTTACTCATTAAAATGTGAAAAATGTGTTTGTGTTTCTACAAGCGGACTAAATCAAGTTTTTCCTTAACTTGCCCGAGTTCAAAGATACATCCGCAAGAAAGACCTGCCTTTTCGCGTGAACTAAGTACACTCGAGAAACTCGATCGGTGGACTGGTATCTGGTGAATCTCAAGTAGTCACGCGACGGCATGTGAAAACGCGTCGCAACACGTGCTGCACGCATGTTTCCGCAAAGTCGTGTTGCACCGGTCGACAGTTTACGAGCCAGCCGAAGCCACGTCAAGCCGCTAGAGAAGAACGTTGGCAGGAGTCGCATCGGCGCGCAACAAAAGAGATCATGATACTCTAGAGAACACTTGCTGTCAGGCTAAACATTGACCACCCTTCGCAATCGTCGAGCCATCCCAGCCGCGACCTGTTGATATTACGTTACGGATCACTCGTCTCGTAAGATACGTGAGAACACGAGCGGTCTCGCAAGGACCACGCGCGATGCCGCCAGCTCCACGTCCTGTCATTTATCTACCTATATATATATATATATACACACACGTACATCATGTCGTATTATTACGTGCTCGTGAGAGAACTTGTGGTTAGATTAATTAGTCCATTTAAATAGGAAAAATTTAATTAATTAATTTAGCAATAATCGTTTAACGATATATTCTTAACACAAAATTGTCAACACTTCCAGAAGTTTGGAAATGAAAAATTGGTTTCTTTTCTTTTAAATATTATTTTTATTCTTGTTATTCTTATATTGTTTTTATAACACAATGTAAAAATTTTTATGTATCTTTTTAATTTTGAGGTTTTGTCAGGTACTACGAATACAGCATCATATCCAGACACGTTTCTTCTCAGCCTGACGCCGTAGTTCAGCCAATTAGGCCACGAGCGACGAGTGATTCGTCGAGAAATATTTTCGGTCACGCGCTAGCGAGGGCGGAGGAGGCGAAGGGGAAAAGGGACTCGGTTGAAATGGGGCTGGTTTCTTCTTACCAATTCGAGAACTCCAACTTAATGCTGCACCGTAGTAGCGGATGCTTATAAATCGCTTCCAGGTTTTGGCGCTTGCACCATAGGGATTGCTGTCACGCGCGATCCTTAACGACGTTTAACTAATCACGCCCGGAGAAAATATATATCCGCGATGGGAAACTGGCGCCAGGAATGGGATCGCTAACAAGTAAACAGAAACGCAACTCCTGTAGAAATCGCCTAGAAAAGCAATCTTGGAAATGTCGAAACTTTATAGACGTTCATTTTTCTTTTTAATTTCTCATTTACGCTTAATTATAACGTTTTCTTAAAATATTATACAATAAATGGAATTAATGTATCTATACATGGAATAAAGAGAACAGGTTTATTGAAGTATCTAAAAATTTAGTTAAAGCTGAAAATAATTTTGTTGAACTATCAGAATAATTATATAGAACACTCAAGCTGGTTGTTAGGATATCAAAAGTTTTTGCAACATAGCTTATTATGCTTGAATTTCCTATATAATTATTTTGATAAGTTTAACAAAATTATCTTTAGATTTGTATCTAACTGAATTATTAGATATTTCAGCAATTCTTTTCAGTTCTTTTTGTATAGAGCAGATACATTATTATGACTTCTTTCGAATTATGTAATTACGAACTCAAACATGCCTTTGTATCGTTGTAATACTGCTTCTTGCTCGCCATAGGCTGCATTTGGCGCAGTGATAACTGGCAGCTGCACTACTCGTACCCTTTAACAACGGCACGATCGTAACGATGCCGTTTGCTTACAGCGCGTTTATTACACTGTACTATTATATGTTGCAAACCGTGTGTACATCCGTACTGCTACTCCATATACACATTGCGGATATTGTAATCCAATGCGGAATTATAATTACCTTTCGGTTCCTTCGTAGTGGTTAAGATATATGAGACGTAGAAGTCGTGGAAAATACCGCGATGTAACACCTTGTATAAGTAGATCGTTAAAACGACGATATCAATTGAGGACATCGCGAGACCCTTCTCCTGGCGATTATATTAACATTCCGTGTCCTGTTGCTCGACAGGCACTTTCGTGCAGCGAAGTAACATGCGATTTTACCACTAAACTGCAAGTAAGATGACCGTTTTTATCGTTGCATTGTAAGGATTTCTAAAATTTATGATATTCCTCACATGTGTTTTAATCTTCTTCATGTCAACTACTGTTTCAGTATTGGCAACATTTCTAACGTTGTTGTCTCATGATACTTATCAATCCGAAATTCGACGTTTCTGATACGAGAATATTTGTGTAATATATCGCTTCTAAATTTTTCACTCGATTAATTATCTTCCACTATATCGTAGTATTCCAATTTTCCGATGCCTCCGTCTGAGTGAAGACCCGTTAACGCTATCGAGCGATATCGAGATTGGTTACACTTGAATCGAGATTATAAGGAGCGATCTTAAGCAATTTACGGGAGGGGCGTCATTATGTACGTATATATTGCCTCACTACAGCATTGTATATACCGTTAAAAGCCACGTAAAGCGTTACACCGTCTAAGTAAGCGTTCCACGTAGGTATACGTAGGCACTCTTACCTATACCTGCCACGTTGAACTCATGGTTCGTAAATCAGGAACACGAGCCACGGCGGAAAAAGTCACTCGCCATCTCGCCGTAGCCGATAAGTTTACCTACGACGATGGCGGTGGTAACTCACGTCGCGGCCTTTCCGATCCCGCGCACGGCGAGAGAGAGCCGATCTTTACGATTTACTCGAAGTGCAGTAAAGCACTCGCTTTTGCGCACGCCCCCTTCTGCCTGCAATTTCTTTCTTTTCTCTTTATTTTGAGGTGTACTCGAGAAAAATTGCGGCGTTACAAAATAGCCTTCGTATTTATAGGTGGCATAAGGTCATGAACATCTTAGAGAATGCAAAAATAAGACGTATGTTACAGTCACTATAATCATATCAACATATTTTGATCCTTTTATTCTATATTATTTTATAAAATATTACATAAAAATAAACGTATTATAATAAATTTTTTTCAATTGAAATGAGATATCAAGGAAACAGGCAAATATCTTTATTTTAAAAAAAGATAAGTTTATTAATTAAAAAGTAACATATACCAAAATAAAAGAAATTTCAGATATCTATCACACTATAGAGTGGCGCCGGATATCGAAAAAAATTTTTTGTATTTGTGAATATAATTATATATTAGGTGTTGGAATTAATTCGTAGCGTTTTTTAATGAAAGAATGTTATTTATTTCACATGAGCATTAAAAAATACATTAATGAAAGTACTTCCCATCACTTGTAAAACGCTACGAATTAATTCCAACACCTAATATTATCACATTTATAGTTATTATTGTTATAATTTATAATGTTAGTAACAATAATTACATATATTTATTTATAGAATTATATAATTATTATTACTAGCATTGTAGCAGTAATAATGATAATTATAGTAACATGTAATTATAGTCATAAATATCAAAAATTTTTCTCGCACAATTAGTGAAGAGTTAATGAAAAGTTAATAGGGTATCGTATTTGAGTTCAAGTTTTTTTTCTTTTTTTCTTTCTTTTTTTCTCTCTCTCTCTCTCTCTCTCTCTCTCTCTCTCTTTCTTTCTCGGAGAGTTTATTACATTTTCATCTCTGTAAATCAACCAACTGAGTTGATAATATCGCGCGAAAGTGGGTCAGTCGTACGGAATAAATTACGCCATACGGTGCTGGCAATTTCGGCGGGTGTGACTGCGTAAATCATCACCGATAAGAATTTCAAAGTCGTCCCTCGATTCAAATCTGTCCGGACGAATCGAATGGTTTAAATGGATGGATGGACGATTGGTCTTTGCCACGCGGCGGGTATAAATATTTCACGGGTTGCCTAAGAAGTAGCTGCAGAGCTGCCGCGAGGCCAATTTAGAGGCTGCTCGGTTAATGAGCCACCGTGGATGCCACACGCATCTTTTTGCATCCCCAGGCCCCCGTCTCTGTGTGGCCAATCGAACGGTTAACAAACTCACGGGCACCTGGTTCTACTCCTTTCCTTCTCTGCTTGTTACCTTTCGTTCCTGTTCTGTTCACCATAAAATGAGAATTTTATGGTGAACGTGATAGACTGATAAGTCAGTAATATAATTAAGTCAAACTAATTAGATATTTCGTTTTAATAGTTGAAATTTGCCAAGTATGAGCTTTTTATAATTATTGCTGTTCGAAACTAACTGTCATGTTATAATAAAACAACCGAGCGATTATAATTGATTGTCGTGGTATATAATTGAATTTCGTGATGTCGCCAGTTTACAGATCTTTGTTGCTCCCGTCGTCCGTTATTAATTGGACCACGCACTTAACAACGCTTTAATAAAACGTCCTCGTACGCCACGTTACATGTTGGTCAGGTATTTCCGCGTTTAAGCATCGTCATCTTATTGAAACGTATAAATGAGTGCGATAAGAAAAGCACGGTGCGAAAGTCAGACGAGCACACTGTCGGATTTAACGCCCATCCAATTAATTTCGTGACGCCGTCTTCCGAGATGCCCCGCAACGACCGGTGGGAACGAACGCACCCCTGCGGTGCACTTTCTCTCACAGATAGCGATGGCCCTTGGAGCCGCGCGATGAACCTACTTGTAATTTTCAAGCCGAACCGAATACGGACGCTGATTCAGATTACACTTCAGGCATGCTGACTGGTTAAGTGAATATTTGATTTATTTTTTAATTTTCAAGACGGATCGGTATTTAATCTGAAAGAATTGAGGTTACGTTCATGAAATATTCTTTTATTACATTATATTGAAATATTATTTTTGCATATATTTGATTATTTTCCATTATATATTTTTTATTCATTTTTATAGTCAGTTTTTAACATTTTCATTTTACTTTTTATTTCGCTATCAGCGATTTCAAGCTGTATTTACGGTTTTTTTTTGCGTACGTCATCTGTTTTTTTTTATTTATTCTTATCTCTTTATTATCGACTGAATCGATGAGAAAACCTTAAATAGCGCGACGGCAAGACTTAAGACTCGTGGATCATCCCGAGCACTTTCCTGCCCTCGGTATTATCGTGTCACTCACTAGGCTGGCGGCACTATTATTTGTGGCCTGGCACGGCCCTAATAATAACACCAAGCAATGAGGAGGGACAGCAGACATTAAAGTGAAAGAGAGAGAGAGAGAGAGAGAGAGAACTATAATAGCGGGGTCGCTCGTGCGTTTCACACGCGGTTCTTGCGAGCCACACGATGTCCACGGCGAGGGGAAATGTCAGTAAATTTATATCAAGTTAAATCGAGACAGGGTATAGAAAGAGAGATAGAGAAAGAGAAACCTCGTGGTTTACTCCGGCCAAACGAAAGTCAGTAGGTGCTCCGGTTCGGAATCGGTAATTAATGCGACGACTTAAGGTGACCCGTTTATCTTTCCAGCCTTGTGACAACGTGGCGGCAGGTGCAACCCCTTCTGGATAGCGTTCAGTAGTTCTTTGACGTGTGACAAACTGACGATCGAGCAAGGGTGGACGTTGCGACGCGGCGTGACGCTATTTCGTCCTCTTCACACTCTTCTTACTTGCGCTTCTACTTGCTTCAGCCGATGTTCTGTCGCAGTACGATGCTTCGCGTGTAACATCATGCCATAGCCGAAAGGTTGAGAAATAAATATGGTGAGATCATAGACATGCATCGTACGAAGAATCTATAAATTCACGCGTCTCTCTCTCTCTCTCTCTCTCTCTCTCTCTCTCTCTCTTTTAGATATAGAAGCAAAGTACATATGGCGGAAGTTGGATCATGTACAAACATACAAGCGAAATTGTATAAATCCGCTTTTGTTGAGGAGTGAAGTTTCGTACTGTTAGGAAAATATCATATAAGCGGATTTGGAATTATACATGAATTCGTAAAGAGATATTTCGAGTTTCTCGCTATGATTCACTGCTTTTATCAAAATTGTGAATAAACTGGACTTAATTTTTAAACGTGTATATTATACCCTCGAGAAATAGCAGAAATGATTGCGCTACGCTGTTGAGAGCTTTCTTGAGTATTGAATAACTTAACTACATTCACAATTAGTTCTTTATAAACGCATATTCGTCGCGCGGAGCCAACAGTACACGATGTTTATGGCACGCTACGTTTGTTTCGCGCAATGAACGCGATCATTGCCTCCGGAACAGATTAACTATCGCCGATAGCAGCGGCGATGGTCGCGATTGATAGATATGCAAGAATCTCAGGATACACAGGCTTCGCAGAAAATATCCGGTGAGAACTAATTTCCGGAGTGGTCGATTGCGACGAGCGATCTCCGTTGTGCGTATCAGCAAGTCGGTGCAATTAAAAGATCATAGTGGCGCAACGGTTTGTGCGTCATCATAAAACAACATATATCTTGCAATGCCGTTCTTCTGAATGAAATCTCTCTAAAACATCGACAATCTACGAATACCAGCTGATAAGTCTGTCAGTTCTATTTTTTTTTCAGATTCTCTTATTCACTCACTCACTCACTCACTCACTCACTCACTCACTCACTCACGCAGTTAAACAGATTATTTTATAATTAAAACGTTTATTTGCACTGTTAATTTCATAATGTTAAATTATATCCACAAATGAAATTATTTCTAATCATTTCTATAAATCGCCATTGTTCTTCAATATGTCGTAAATTTAAAACAATGTAGTTAATATAATTTAAAAAATATATTAATTTGATTCAAATTTAATTTATTATTTATTACAAGCATTCATTAATATGAATGCTGTTTATTTTAAAACTAATCAATTAAATTATAGAAATGAGCTAATTAGATGTGATTGTTTTTTAACTACACGTTTTGAATTAAAATACTACATTTTGATACACCTGAAAATTGAAAATATGTTTAACTTAAGGAATTTGTTTAAATTTGATCCTTTAATATTAACAGTAGCTTTTCTAAGAAATAATATTTCAAGAAATAATATTTGATATTTCCATTTTTATTTTATTAATTTTAAAGATTCGATATACTAAAAGTCTAGCTACTAAAGTCAGGCATTTCCTAAAAATTCAAAAGCGTTATTAAAATTCTTATTATTAAGATAAACAATCTCAAAATGAATTTCTCTCGATGTTCCAAGTACATCGAACCACCTCTGCTCCATCTTTTCCCTCACGCAATGATCAAGTCTGTCTCTATTGGGAGAGACCGACAGTATAGATATCAACGGTTCCTCCTTGCTGTGTCACAGAAACAAATAAACGTGAACCTCCACGTCATAACTGTCGACACGGAGGCCATGCTTAATAAATACTCAGTCGCCTTATGAGGACGGCGCATATAAGACCCCATTGCGGACTGAGCCGATATATACGTCTTTTTAAACATACGGCTAGTGGGTGCGTGGGTTGCGTCGCGCGGGGTTTATGCGGGAACGAAACGAGTGAGATAGTGCTGCGGTGACAGCGGCAACGAGCCGTGCATCGGTTAGTCTCGCCATATCAAGACCCTAACGTACGAGTTCCTCTGACTCAATCGCGTTCTTGTGTATGTTATCCGCATGTGTTTCACTGCATTCGCTGGTAGCGCGACATTCGGGAGCTCCTTGTATTCATCGAATAATTTGAGGCAATACGAATTCCCAAGTATGCTATTTAGAAACCAAAAGATCCAACGTTGCGATGTAATTTACTCGGTAATTTGATTGTTCTTTAATTGGAACTGTGCCGGATAAATGTCTCGCGAATGCAGAGGGACTGCACTGACTACGTTATTAGTTATATTATATAGAGTATTGATGTACATTAAATAGACGAATAAAAAATTGAACAATTAATATATGCAAACACATACTTATATATGCAACATTATTTTGTAAACTTTAACTTTGACAAACTTTGCGTATACATATCATAGTTATAAATACTTAATCAAGCAGTGTTTTGCTCTTCTTCAATGATACTTTGCTTCAATGTCGCGAGAAGGGCTCGTATGGAAATCCTTGAAAGGTCATGCATGCAATATACATGGACACTGAGGGCTAATGTTGCTCTTTTTCGTGAATTCTGAAGAGGACCGACAAAACATCAAGACCTCTCAGAAGAGGGAGAGGGAGAGAGAGAGAGAAAGAGAAAGAGAGTAGCCACGAGAGAGTAACTTCTCGGGGACGTATAATATTATGATGGCCCTTGCCGTTCGAGGAGAGCACCGGGCTTCCCGTCGAGAGCCTCTCGAGGTTATGTTTGAGAAGGGGTTCACTTTTCTCCTCAAAGCTCAAGACAAACAGCTCTCGCTCGTGGCATCGGTAGCATAATAATCATTCGCGTATATTTCCGCTCTCTCCCCTTCTCTTTTTTTCCTTTTTTCTTTGCTTCTTTCCCGCGACCACGAGCATTCTTTTTCACGTCCTTCTTCCCGAAGAACTTTCTTCCTCGTACACGTTCCTCACGCGTCTAATCGCGTCGATCTCTTGTAGATCTACATCGTACTTCATACGGACTCTAACTGATTTATTATACGCTCGTCAGTGTGAGACGTCGCAGTTCTCTTTGTATGCGCGATATATGCAATCGTCGCTCTATCGGACTCGTATCTTGCCTAACGGAGTCCTCTCTTTTTCCTCCTCCCTTTTTTTATTCTCTCTTTCGCTCCTCCATTCTAGTCCTTCTGCCTGGTACCTTTCGCAGACCTCGCGAGTTACGAGACCTTCGAGCCACTCGTTTATCTTGCTTGACGAGGAAAGGAGGAATTAACGAGGAATTAATAGCGGATCTTAATGATAAATGATTCCTTCAGCCAGCCACCCTTGCCGCCTGTCCTAATTTGTCTAATTATTTCACTTAATTCCCTCCCGCGCAACGACAAGATTTCGTGCCTCGCTTTAACGAAACGAAACTAATTAATGGCACCATTAACTTACGTACAGGTTAGCATACATTTCCGTGCTCGGGCTCGCAGAGCGCAGGACCCGCGAAAAGACTTTAGCCTGTATATCTATTCTGCATTATATAGCTTATTTAATTAAGCTTGTTTAATTATGCTCGCATCAACTATCAAGCTCGTCTTATGTCACTACAGGTAAAAGCCAAATTTAGTACACATATTATAAAACAGTTTGGAATGAATTTCGATTAGAATTGTTTTGTTTTTCCTAGAAAATACAATAGAAGTCTAGGGAATAGTTGAATTCCGATTGGAATTCATTCCAAATAGTTTCATAATATGTGTACTACAGGGTTGCCATAAAAATGAAAATCAAATGTCAGGGAAATTGAAAACGATTAGGAAAATCAGAGAGAATCAGGGAATTTTTGTAAAATTTTCTGGAAAATTAAAATTTTTGGTTTTAAAGAAATTTAACATGCATATATCACACATGCAGGGGGAATACTAGCATTTTAACAATTAAACGCTAGCAGTAACATTAATAATAATTTATATTGCTATGTTAAATTATTACTTTCTCAACAAAATATTTTTTTAATCAAGACAAAAATACAAAAAAATTTCAAATATTATTGTATCAGGGAAAATTATGAAAATTTGTCTGAAAATCAAGATTATGGAATTGTAGGATGAAGAATTTGTGACAATCCTGAAGTATCAACTTACTCATAATAACGCTTCGTGTCCTTACTACATTAATTTCTTTACTAAAAACGCATGACGTTCTTCCACATGCAGGAGCATATGTGGTCATTATGTGAATTGTAATACCGCGTAATGACACTGTAACTCCTTAAAGATATGCCTTGAGCCTGCCAAAAACACTTAGTCAATGAAGAGGCATTGCGCAAAACTTATCATTATACCGCCCATCGCGTACCTAACGACGTCTACAAATGTACACTCCACGAAGTATATCGGACACGGAATCTGCCCGATATCCGCGCACAGCTGTCAATCCGCGAGTCGCGTGCGGCTCCTCTGTGCGAATTATCCCATATAAGTGGAGTATTGAGAGGATCGGGGTACGATTATCCCCGAATGGGATATACCTGGAAAATGGGCGACATCATTGTAGTGTAGAACGCGTGCACACGCGCGCGGGGCTATTTTACCTCGATTCCTTTCCTCAGCTGGCCCGTTCCATCAGTCACACGCAAATAACTCACGTTCCCTCGCCGTTGAGTGTCCCGGTAATTTATGTGCTTGTGCTAGGACGCCATCGTTCTCGTTCGCTGCGATAGTCCTCGCATTCGCCCAACCGCTTCCTCCGACGAACAAATTGCTCGCGATCAAACTATTTCTATGACTCCAACCGCGGAGTGATCATTAATCTACGCGTTTGATAACATCTATGCGAGAAGTGGTTGAGAAATTGTTAAACCTCGATTCAAAATTGTGTTAATTACGCGGTATGTCTGATCCATATGATTATCCATACTCGAAAGTGCGAGGTGTTGCGCGTTCTTTCATCCTGAAGATCATTTCACAAAAATTCGACGCATTGTCACAATTGATTTTCTAAAATGTATCTCTCATGAAGCCATGCGCGACGATTAATTCTGGAGCCATTCATCAGACGGTGGCAGTAACGTTCGAGCGACAGCGGCGGAAACGACGAGGCGGATCCCGAGGAGGATGCCCCACGCTCGGTATATTTATTGGTGACGTTATTTTGGTATTTCGTTACGCGGAGGTCGTGGCGCGGCCCATTCGATCCGTTGAGTAATCGTCGGCCATTAAGCACCCTGTCCTCTCGCATCCATACGCGAGCAATGCGCGGTGGTCGTATGCCGCCTTCTTTTTGGAAAGTCGAAAGGGGTTGCTCCGCCTGAGAAATAAGAGAGAACCTCAACGACGACGACGACGAGGGAAGTGCGAGGGGGAATGACGCGCGCTTAGACGAGGAACACCGGGACCTCTTAGCAGTGATGGAACGACCGGGATTCACGCTATGACCGCTACACCGCCAATTCACCCGGTGATGAACTACTCCGACCAACCGCGACCCTCTCTTTTCCGCTGCCGCCGCCGCCGCCGTCGTCGTCGTCGTCGTCGTCGTCGTCGAGGTGGCATGGACAAAAACGTCGAGGACCGTAGAGTGTTCTCTCGAGTCCTCTCTTCTCTTCTCGGCGACGGATACCACCCAATTAGTGATGCCGCGCCTCGACGCCGCTCTAACGCGTCCTTCGAATTCTCGTTCCCGGTCTTCCTAGCTTGCCATTTCTCAACTCACGAGTGTCGAGAAATATACAGTATACTTCTTGACATCCATCATTGGGGAGTCACGTTTACCTAATCGTTTTCGCACCTTCTTGGTTACTTACATCAAGGTTCTACAGAGTTAGATTAAACGACTCGAGAACTTTCAACTGGATACATGCGAAATTAATAATCGAAATGATATCTATTGCAGAATGACAGAAAAGTTTTTTATTTATTAAATCATTTAATATATTGTAATATATTTAAAAAAAAACAAACTACGAAGTGTTAAGTATATCTTATTGAAAATAATAATTAACATTTAAAATGATAAAAGACTTTACTTTTGATACAAGATTTACGGCACTTGGGAATGCATCAGCGATGACCATGCATATTTTTACAAATAAATTTTCCTAGGCTGCCAATAGAACAGTCTTTAATTTACTAACCGATGAAAATTTCTTGATGTAGAATCTTTTTGGTACTTAATAAGATTATGTAGCTAATTCCTTTTTTTAAGAGTTTGTTTTTATACATTAACTTCAAATATCAAGTTAATGATATTTGTCGTCAATTTAACATCAAAATGATAAACAGCTGCCAAATAACAGCTTATCTGGATAATGATTTGATAAACATACAAAATTTTATGAATCAACTTTTTTGTCAACCTGTAAATTAAGCCATGTACCATCTATCTTGTTTAAGATGTTTGATTGTATTATAGACGTATTCTCCATTTTGGTCGCTTGTACCGATAATTTTTCAGTCATCTACGCACACGATCGTTCTAATATTTTATTGTTGTTGCCAACTGCCATATTAATAGCTCCGTGCAACTCTTCAATTTGTCGGATCAATGAAAATCCTGATAGGATCGCAATACGATGCGTCCGGGGATCGAAAACACAACGAAGCGAACCAATTTCTCTTGACCGACGCGACATACGAGGGCAAAGCTGATCTGGGAGAGGAATTTCGTCCGTAGGCGGAAACCAGAAGGTACCATTCACAGTGGAAGAAGACTCTCGGCTCAGATCGACCGAGTTCGGTTCTTACTTCTGCGTTGTCGCACGGCCAAAAAACATTCTCCCTATGGAGGAGAACGGCCAAACGTAGGCCATTATGTACGCGAGGGAGTGGGTGGGCCATCGCCGTCACGTTGACGAAAGTCGCGCAGCTGGAAAACCGAGGCGGGCACTTCGTGGCCGACGATGAAGAAGAGTGGCGAGGATCGTCGCGCGAGAGAGACCGGGACGAGGGCAGAGATGCATTCGCGTGCTTTTGGGTATCTCTATATATTTTGCTTCCAACCTACACGTGTCGCCGCGTGTCTCGCCGCTGTTCCGGGCTCAACATTCTTGTGGTACAGCCGTCTCTCGCGTTCCCTCCTGCCTCATCCCGTATTTCGTCTCACCAAATTTTTTTTATTTTCTTCCTACGTATCATCGCCACGATGGCCTGCAAACAAACGCGTAATCCTTCTCGTCATCAACATCCGTCACCCATTCAGTCAGAATTCAAAATACTCCCATTTTCGCGATGGCGGAGCTACGGTTGGATTCCGTGACAAAAAATATGGTTGTGTCTGAGCATACATTTGCTTTTGGCAATTTATCTGAATTTCTGAACTGCCTGTCGAGCATATTACTTATCGTGGTGTACTTTCATCCATGTTAATCTCTCAGTTAATCTTGAAATGGAATTAATTAAAACTTTACAAAAACCCACATCAAATGTAACATCATGAAAGAATAGCAGCGTAATAACATAATGAACGGTTCATGTATGAAATGAAACAGTTTTATAAAGATACACAAAAAGCGAACGAAAATGTTAATATAATATTTATACGACATTACGACGCGCTAAATGAATCCGTACCTACCGGACGGGTCCATTTTCTCGCGCGATAAATTATTATTCAACACGACCGTCGTACTCCGAAAAATGTAAAACGGTTTTACGCAAACGCGCGAATTTATTTTCTCTTGCGTAAAACAGTGAAACGTTTCTTCGTACAATATTATGATAGTATGACTGCTATAATTCACTTGGCTGCTTTTCATACTTTGAAAACCAGTCGGGAATTGTATTCGGCGAAGTTTAGTGCATTTTGCTGTTCTGCATATGTATATACGAACCGTGCTATAATTGTCTCCCTCACATTGTGATTTCATCCATCCTAACGTCACGCCGAATCCAAATGGCACGCGCATTTGTTCGCGACGATCAGCGGTTTCCTTTTAAGCATCGGATAGACCAACAGGGATGTGCTACTACGTCGTTCCCTCGGTAATTAGAAACGTGCTTGAAAGCGCAGTCGAACCCGTACATCAGACCAAAGTGGAAAGACCGATTAGCGTGACTCGCTGTCAAAACATCCACTTGCACCCGTGACAGGGAAGAGAACTTCGTGTCCTCCCCCCTTTCCCCTTTTTCTCTTGGCTTCTCTCCTCATCCCACTGTGTCGCACGAAGAGTATGTACCCCGAGAATCAGTCACCCGTGTGCACTCTCGGCAGTTCATCACTCCTGGGCCAGGGCGAATGCAACAACGTGTGTAGCGAGTGCAACGGCAAAGGACGAATGCGACGTAAAAAGGGCGAGCGAGAGTGCGATGGCGGTGGCCGTGGCGCATAATATATTGGTTTAAAAGTACCATTTATTTAAACGGCGTTTACAACGGGGCCGTGCCGCGGAACGAAAAACACAGACCGCAGCCGTTGGAAATAATAACGGGGTTAGCAGGGCCCTCGACGAGAAGAGTAACGTCCCGTGCGCACGGCACGCGGATGCAATTGAATCAATCATCCCTGAAAAAGTGCCACTGGATGCTTTCCACTTGGTAACCCGCTGTAAATTAACGGCGCCACACGAGTGCCGCTGCAGCGGTAACAGTCGTCATGAAGCGGGAAAACGCTACTCTTCGACGCGACGCGTCGGGCTTTTTATGAGAGCTGCAGTCGCTGATGATTATGAGAGAGATGTTCAGGAGATGTCTCGGTGGCTCGGATGTTACAGTACCGTGCGTCCTATCGACCACAGATATTATAGAACGAATTAGGATGAACGGTTGTTTCTCATAGCGTTAAAAATTACAGACTACAGGTAAATTGAATCTTAGGCATGCATAACAAATGTTTTTTTTTTCCATGCACGAAAAGAATGATTTTGTTGAAATGTTTAAAAATCTAGCTAGATATAGAAAATAATTTTGTTGGACTATCAAAATAATTATGTAGAAAATTTAACCTTCGACTGTAGCAACGATTTGTTACTCAAAATGAAAATTTGTAGACGGTTGTAGAATCATGAGGACCTAAATTGTAAATAAAAAAAACTTTAAACTTTCCTCTATCAATTGCCGTAAGGCATTGTACTTGCATTCTGTACTTCAAACACAGGATACTTTAAAACTACGTTACAGTTTTCAACTCTATACTGGAAAAAGAGTCTGCATTAATTAGAATTCTAGTTGAACATGGACAAATCAGAAGCTTTTGGTTGTTCATTTTTAATTAGATGTTTTTCTTATAATTAATATAGTTGACGACTAAACACGATGAGTAATGTTGTAAAAAAATGTTGATATTCTAGCAACCAACTTGAGCGTCCTTATTTTATTGGGTCATCTAAAAAGTATCCGCGGTACTTTGTCACTAGATATATGACCATCAACACACATCTGGTGACAAAAAACCGCGGATACTTTTTAGATGACCCAATAGTTCAACAAAATTATTTTCAGATTTCTATTATTAGCTAAATTTTTAGAATCGTTTTTTTTCTGTTGACTTCGACCAAACTTGAATTTCGTAAAAATTTATCTTGAAGTTATCTTCGAGACAATTAATTTGTTTATCTCGTTTCACTCGGTAATTAATTCCTGAAAATGCGCGAACAAGCGATGAATAAAATCGCCCGCAAGAATGTACGACAAATACTTCTGCGGCGTACCGATTCCGACACCAAGCTCCTCTCCTCTATTTAAAATTGTCCCAGCTCGCGTGGCCGCATATGCTACGAGAGGATATGAACAGCCGTGGATATCTCAGGATTTAAATGAACTTCAGCCGCTGACACTTTAATGCTTCGCATCTCGCGGCCCGCCCGCTCGTCGGACTCTCCGTCTTCTCCTCTTCCTCGGTCGCCCGGTCGCGTCATCGCTGACATAATTGTACACGGCAGTGATGCACTAAGGACGCACCCTTGTGACGTTGATTATATTCAAACAGGAACATGTATATCTTTGCCGTGAAGTGCCATGCTTTCGTAACACGACGAGAGATCGTGGAGGATAGGAAGAGAGATGGAATTCGGAACCGTTAGCCCACCGTTAAAGTCGAAGTCGCCCGTCATCCCGAACGGCCGAAAACGTGTCTTCAAAGAGAGCGTTATTATTTGTGATCTTTCGCTGAGATCGAGGACACTACATCCGTAATTTATCGAAGCGTGGAATATGGAGAAACTTCCGAGAATCGTGTATCATGCGGAGAGAGCGGAAACGCTTTCGTGTCAACTATGTTGTGAAGAAACATACCATTGCAACGATTATATTTTAGAATTACACTTCATTCCGGACAAGATGATATTGGATCTGTTTTTTGTGGCTGAACATTAGTGTATATTTTTGGAACTAAAGTGAAATAGGTATATGTTTAATATTTGGCGAAAGCGAGAGAGAGAGAGTTGCAATGTAGTTTAGTGCAGGAATAAACAATAAATTTATTATAAATTCCAAATTGAATATTTTGTCGATGTGACATTACACGCTGTGACGACTTGGTCTATAATTATATGCTGCTTTATCCTTAATCCAATACGCTGCCATATATATTTACTACCATTTCGTCGTTATATACAATATTATTAAAAAATGGAATGTAGAGGATCCTGCGTCGTTGCGTTAGTCATTTCGTTCTCTTCGCCACATCGTAAGAGGCCAATCTTGCGAAACGAGTGGTTCACGTTTCGCCGACGGCAAAATTGACATTGAACGGCCACGACGACAACAACGACGACGAGGATGATGACGACGATGTCGAATCTTAGATAGCGGGTTCAAGACACCGCCGTTACGTCAAAGCACGCTGGATAGAGTCGCTGAGACGCGGTAAAAAGAGGACGTGCCGACGCGAACGGAGGGATGGGATGGTGATGGTGGGACGGGGAAAACAAGAGCGCAAACGAAACTGTAGCGGATGGAGAGGAGCGCGGATTAACAATGGCGCAAATACTGGTACCGGCTGCAGAATGCCCGCGAGCGCATACGGCGCATAATTAATACCGTGGCTTGGGCACGGCGGATTCGTGGCATGAAGCGAGATTGGTGAGGCAGAGGGTGGGCAAAGGGGGCGGTCGGAACGACGAACAACGCGCGGTCTCTCTTGGTCGGTAGTTCGTAGAAAGAAAGAAGGGATCGAGGGAGACCGGATCCGAGGGGTGTCCATAGGGAGGAGATTTATGTGGCTCCTGATTGAATCGTTCTCACTCGATCGTGCCGTTTACTTTTTGCCCTCTCGAGAGATCTCTACGTCCCGTTTCTTTCTTTCTCTCTGTCTCTCTCGCTCTCTTTTCCCCTGCACTCCACACTCTTCCGTGTGTCCCCTTTTATCTCATACCCCTGCGAATGCACGCAGAATATCCATGGCACAGGTTACTCAAACTGCTGAAATTAGCTCTCAATCGTTGCAGCGATTGAAAATCATGCTACCGTATTTATGAATTATTTCTCGAAAAGTATCATACAAATGCCACCTTTGATCTGTATAATCCAGGTTATTTTCTTTTAATTCAAACGTTAAGAGAAATATTATTTTTAAATTTGACTCGAATATGTTTCTCGAATATTTTTCTGATAAAGTTTCTGCCTTTACATCTTCCGTAGCTTGCTACTGGTATAATTATAGTCAAAACATCTTAACGCTAACATTATTTTTTAACATTTTTCCGTTTCCATCGCATGTTCAATATTCCGCTGTAATTCCGTGCAGGTCTTGTTTCTTCGTTAAAACATCTCTTCATCATCATTGTGCGAGACCTGAATAGTCAAAAATCTTCTTCCGTGAGGTAACGCAACTGTCTCGCCGTACCGCAGAATAATTTAACTCCCGAAGAATTGGTGTAATGGAAGAGCACGTTTTATGCTACTCGGGGTCGTCGACGCAGGTAGCTCGTAATGTTCCCGCCTCGTTCGTCGTCGTCGTCGTCGTCGTCGTCGTCGTCGTCGTCGACGTCGTCGTCGTCATCGTCGTCGTCGGCGTCGTCGTCGTCGTCGTCGTCGTCAGTGCGCACGCGGTAAATTTCTGAAACACAGAGTCTCTCTTCTCCATTGTAATGCCACGCTCTCCCGCTCGGGGCGAGCTCCGTTAGCTAGGAGGCGGTGAACGGAAGCAAAACAAAAGACGCCGAAATGCGTTCATTATTTCGAGCTAATTGGCGGTGCCTTTACCCTCAAGCTGGGAGGGAGCCAGTCAGCCTCTGGTAGCAGAAAGCAGGGAGCGAGTTTTGGTGCTCTCGCAGAAGCGAGTCCTTAAACGCGCGCTTGCCTCGGGCTCTTATTCTCCTCCTTCTCTTGTCTTTCTCCTTCTCCTCTTTTAACCTATGACATCGCTCTGTCGGTCCTACCTTCGATAACGAGATTATTCTGTACGATCGCTACCTTCAATTTGCATTTTTTGTAGCTGCCTTTGAGCGCATTCCTTTTTACAGTTACTAGCAAATAGATATTATTTAACATCTTATCATGTAGAAATATAATTACTAACAAGAACGTAATTTATAAATTTCAATCAATTTTATTCAAGATGTGTAATAGAACGTTGCGAAAAAAATCTAGATTATTTGAAAAAGAATCACGAAGTAATCTCAGATCTTGAAAGTGTCTTGCGGAAAAATGAGCCCTACTTCGCATTCCGGGGACTTTATTCAGGGCGCCCTGGTGGCCCGGGCACGCATCAGTGGCAGTTGGACATGGGTGCACGGTATGCGTATACACGACGTACGATAAGTATCGCGACACATGTCGGCATAAGTACCGTGATCAATAAAGTCGCGAGAAGAAGGTTCGTCTCGCGGCGCGGTTGGAAGTCATGGAAATCATGGAGTAGCTATTGGAGGTGCATCCTCGACATCCTCCTCTTCCTCCTCTCTCTCTCTCTCCCCCCCCCTCTCTCTCTCTCTCTCTCTCTCTCTCTCTCTCTCTCTCTCTCCCTCTCAACTACTACCAGATACCACTACGAACAGCGGGTAGGTGCATCATATTCGTGCACGGTAGCTCGGCCGTTTTGATACCTGTGTTCACGCATACACGCATACGCGTGCATACATAAATACACGCGCGCGCGTACACAACGTGTACACCGACCTATACATAATATTCCTGGCCGTAATACGGCGTGGGGCGCTACGTCGCGTCGTTGGTTCCACCGGACAACGCCATGTGATGGTAATGGCCGCGATAATTATTTAGATAGCGGAGGATATATGCTTCCTAGCGCAGCATGGGACCCCGGCAACGTCGTTTCCATCGTGCCCCCGTTGGTGTAAGCCGGAGACGTGCCCGCCCGAAGCGATGGAACGTATATACCCACAACCGTCACCCATTGGAAATGATATCCTCTTTCCTCTCGCCCTCATTATTTTCTCGCTGCTGTACGAAGCTATAACGTTGGATCACTCGTTTCTCAGGATGAAGCCGTTCATCTTGGATCCGCATGACGTCGCGACCTCGAATTTGTGATAAGACACGTGTGGTCGCTAATAAAATAAACTCAGATAAAATCTTATCATAATTGATGGACATGAAAGAAATTTATAATTCATAAATAGAATTTTGAACAGCGTGTTTGTGTTACAATTGTTCATACCATTTGGTTATCTCGGATCAAAATCAGTTAATTTTAATAGTTTTGAGAGATTTGGTTTTAACATCTTTATTTTTCTACATGTGGAATTGTTAGATCCATAAATTTCTGTCACAATTTAAGCTCATGAATTACTATGAGGTGAATTAAGGGACGAATCTTTGGTATAGGTATAAGTAAGATTTTATCATGATATGTTAATATTGAACGAGTGATGATTTAAAAGAGAGGTAAATCAAATCGGCTAATCGTTCTATTTATAGACCCTCTCTCAGAAGTCTAGATAACTCTCATCGGGATACTTCCTCGTGCGGCTTCCCGACAGACTTTGGGGTGGATTAACTCGCTTCGCCGCTGTAGCGGGGCATTACTTCCACGTAGTGCACCTCCGGTCCATGGATCCTGGCTGAGAGTCCCCCGATTTTCGCATAAATCAGTCCTGGTTCTCCGACTGTACCCCTGCCCCGTCGCCACCGGTAACCCTTTCTCCTTTCTCGGTGTTCCACCCACAGACTCAGAAGGATAGACAGAGAGAAAGAGCGAGAGAGAAGAAGGAAGACTTGCGGAGAAACGAAGAACGGAGGAGCGCTATTTTATTGCCGGCTTAATAAATGGAGGCTCCTTTATTTGCTCGAGCCAGCATCCGCTCGCAGTTTGCCAACCTGTTTGCTAACAACAAATTAATCGGATGACGTACCCTGACAATATATATATGCACACACTTGGATACACATATGCGCGTGCGTGCACGCGTAAATATAGTGTGTGTATGTATATGTGTATATATATATATATATATATATATATGGTGTGTGTGTGTGTGTGTGTGTGTGTGTGTGTATACACATGCGCGTGTATATGCGAGTCTATCCCATCTCTTTCCCCATATCCGTTCTCTCTGTCCCATCTTCCGAGTACGAGGACGACAGACGAGAATAGGCAGCTCAACAGCGGTTCCTTCACCCCTTCGAATGAACTTGCAACCTGCTGCTCACTTGGTCGTTTCTCTTCCCTTCTTTCCAGTCGTATAGTCTATCTCCTCCTCGTCGTTTCTTCTCGATTTCTCTCCTTCTCTCTGTCCTCGATGCGAAGCCGTGAGCTCTTCGTAATGGACGTAGGTATGCGTTACCCGCAGTGCGTTCGACCGATACGTACGTATAAGTCAATCTGTAATTCATAATGCGTACGCTCTTTGAGTTCTTGCTGCCCACACGCTGAGAAAAGAAGAGAGAAAATGGAGACGAAGAGGAATGACAGACGAATCCGACATCACGTGTCATTCGGAAATAAAACCTGACCCGGTCAATGTCGGCGCTTTGAAGCTGGACATATATATATCTCTTATTATCCCAAAAATATTTCTAGTGGTTTTAGTTAAATGTGTATATGTATCCCATTAGCACACTAACATTGAATCAATATCTCAGAAACGTTGATTTGCAACATTGCGAACATTGCAGTAACATCGCGAAATAGATTCAATGTTGAAGAGACGTTGCAGAAACGTCTAATGTACGTTGAATTACAATGTTTGTGAAATATAAAAAATGTTTCTCATATTAATTAATTTTATTTTATTATGAAAATAAATATTATTGATGAACATTCTATTCCAGGAAACACAAAATTATAATTGGAAAAAAAAACACTTTCTCCTCATTTAGGAATTAATTTCCTTATTTTCCTAAGCGATCACCCATCTAATCTTGTACGCCCTCCGATGTTTATATATACCTATTTTTTACTGTAGAATAACAAAAAATATCTAGAAATATCAATAAGTTTAACGCATTTTTGCGACTTGTAATTGATTAACAATTAGTAGTATTGTAGTGGATTAAAATGCAGAACCTAGTATTTCTTGGATTATTTTATTATTGTTTGATAGAAAAAGAAAGAGAGAAAGAGAGAGGGAGAATTGACCAGGAACAAATTAAGTAAATATTTTAATTATAATTGATATAGGATGAAATTAAGATGAAATCATCTTCATGCGACAAAAAGGGAGCGCTATCCGGTGCCAATATCTGAGGATTACATCAGCTGCGACGGACAGCTCGTCTAATAAATGATTTCCCTAATTCTCTTCTCGTCGAGCATTCGTATAATGATCATTGTTCTCGACTCATGGAGCAGCGCTAACATTTAGGGATACCTAATCGTATTTACAAGTTATCTTACACGAAAATCTTACTAAGCTATAGCGCGCATTTTTTGGAATGATGTGATTTAATTTAGCAATTTAAGAAATAGAAAAGAACGTTTCATGAAATTACGATCACATTTTTTTATTCCAAGATTGAGAAATGCGCGGGAAGAAATTCAAGATTGTGAAATGCAATGGACATTACAAATGACAAGTTACTGACATTGCGATACATTTCTATCGGGAGTAATAAAGCTTTATTGTTTTTACGTTGATTCTCGTTGAAAACTATGCGCCGATTCCGTTTCTTTACGACTGCATCGATGCATCACCTAGACGATCGCCTCGGCGACTTTTTCTTCCGTAGCGCGGAAGTTTTTCTTCGTCAATCGCTGAACACCGGTCAGAAGGGATCCTGGTAGAAGAGCGACATCCGGAGTCAAGAGAGAAATGCCTTTCTTCATCCCCGGTTCGGAGCCGCACGGATTTCCGACGCAATGACGCCCGGGGGATTTCAAATTCCATCGTGAGAGGCCAATGCACGTGCTTACATAAGAGAATCTCAGCGAGAGTCAACGCAAGAAAAGGTTTCGATCGCGTTCAGCTCGTCGTATCTTCCCTTCCTCTTTCTCTCTTTTGCTCTCTATCTATTTTTCTCTTTATCCTATTTATCGAAGTATATACGTTGCACCTGTCGGTGCAATCTGGACTCGCTAAAGAGCGGCGTATCGTGATCGCTGGTTGCCATCGTCGTCGGTTCTTCGTTGCCGTCCTTTCATCGTCGTTGCCATTGCGGCCGTTGCTGCATCCAGCAACGTTCCTGGTAGCTACCGGAGCACCAGGTAGGCTCGGTGTGTGTATGTGCGTGTGTGTCATGCGTCGCAACTATAATTTGAAATAATTTATAAATCCTATTCAATTCAAATTAAGGCTCCACTCTGTCGGATGAATAAAAGATGCATCGTACTGCTCGCGTTCGCTCGCTCGCTCGCTTGTGCTCGAGAGAGGAAGATGGAGCGGAGCGGGTGCAATAATGCGCGTATATGCGGGCAAATGGTGTCCCATTATGCTCGCTCGCGGTGAATTACGTCATCGGAACGAATTGCCTCGAATTCTTGTAGAGATTATGATCGATTTGCGATATTCGCCAATCTGTCGACTGATAAATTCAGAAACGTAGATGTCTTTGCAAATTGCTTTGCAGATTAGAAAACTATTTGGCTAATAGAATGTAATTATATAATAGATTTTATACATTTATAAATTCTCTTCCAGATGACAATAACTATCACAAGAAATTAAAGGCAACAAAAAATCGTTTTTCCAAAAGGAATTTTCACGTTTCTAGCGCGAAAATTCGCGGATTAAATCACGAGCATTGCCGTCTCGCTCGGACCTTGCCCTCCGGGGCTTTGCCGTCATATTTTATCACGAAAAATCCGACGGCTGGTGCGAGCTGTCCCTTTTCCCGTTGTTATCCAGTGGCGCCAAGAGCCACAGAGGGATGGGAGATAGTCGCGGGGCATTATAAAGCATTACAACGAGTGCTGTTAACGCGCCGTGTCCAATCCGCGCACGACTCTCGAAAATAAAATACAAAATGACGCGACAACGCTTCGGCGAGGCTCTCTGTCAAATCCATCGGCGGCATTCCGAATCTATCTGCGCTTGTACTCGTCCTTCTCACTCTCTTCTATCTCGACACTCGCATTGGTAGCATGGTTTTCCCTCTTGGTTCACGCGCCGAGCGCGAAGCAATTACTCAGTATCACTTTTTTCATTTAATCTCTCACCGAAAGAGATTAATGATCTCTAGATCTATTTACATGAATCTTACAATTTAAAATTTAACACAGAAATTATAAATATTGTAATTTTATTATAAATAATCATTGATTGTAATACATACTTAATCCCTGCACAATCATCTTTTTCTCGTGAGAGAAAAAGATAATTATATTGCTTC
>NW_011627136.1:472166-569987 GCF_000204515.1 Acromyrmex echinatior | reverse complement strand
TTCCCTCGAACTCATTTAATTACAACAAACAATTTATTAGGTCCATCCGGGATCCGCCCACGGCGTATAAAATGGTGGGGAAGGATAGAAGGAGGGAATAGGTCAGGGGGTGGGCCAGGCGCCACTCGTTCGTTCGCAGAACGCTGGAGGAAAGCAAAATTATTCCATCAGGGGTTGACTACCGCGCTTCACCGGCTGTCATTCTGAGCTTCTGGGTCAAACCATGCCGTAAATTAACAAGCAAAGTGTGGCGACGTAATTTGCTCATGTGGTGATCATCTATGATACAAGGTTCCTTTCTAAGTAATTCCTTCCCTGTTTAAAAATCAATTTTTCTTAAAGGAAAGAAAGAACACGAGATAAAATAAGATAAAATAACAACGAAAAAAAGAGAAATACGCAACATTTAAGGGAAACTCATTTCAGATTGGTATTGTCAAAATTATGATGTGTGTGTTGTTTAGATGCGAAGGTATCTATGACGCCATATCTCAGACGAGAGCGTGAGATTTGGAAACAGAAGTAGTCTCTCACCGATCTCAGTAGATCGGTTACACCAGAAACCCAGTCCGCTTAGAAAGTGAAGAGCCGATAGGGATCGGAGCACTATTGTACCATCGGCGTAATTGAAGCCACAATTACAAGTCTCCTCCCGGTGACTTGTTTATCCGTTTTTACCCACATAAATTCAAAATAGGATTCTAATAAAGAAACTTGCATTCGCATACCGCGGCTAATGCAATTCCATGGAAAGTCACGAGTTTTCCACGCGTCCTGATTGCGTTTCTTCCGAGAAAGCGAGATCTGCAATTCGAGAAAAAATCGCAACGAATCTAGAATTGCTGATGCAAATATTTTATGAAAAAATAACAATTTTTTTATTATTTTATTATATTTTTCATTTATATCGATTACATTAAATCTACAATTGATAATTGTTGCGATGCACGACCATCTCCGCGTGTTTATAACTTTCGCAGGATAATTTACCTGGGTGCGGCTTTCTAAGAGTGTGTGGGTGTCAGTCTTCGCCTCGATGACCTTTGACCATTCTCCTTTTTTCAGTTCCTTTCGCCTCCCGTGAGGAATATTCGCGCACAATGCGCACAAAGAGTTGTCTCGCACTTCGCCATCTTCTTCTGTTGATAAGATTTGCCATTCGAATCGCTCGTTCATCATTCTGTAAACGACTCACAATGTACTCAGGATTGTTTCTTTATTGCTTAACCTTAAGAGCATGAACGATGTGATCTATTGTTTCCGAGATCGAGTTTTAATCTATTTTCCTAACTTCCGCGAGCAATTCGTCATATTAGTTTTATTAATGGTCATTGCTGGTTATCTTAATAGTTCTAAACCGGATTCAGTCACACGATGGCAATTCTTCAAAAGAAATAGTTTATCGCAGTGGTCAATCGCACTTGAGATTGCAGTCGAGATGATTTATTTCGCGTTAATATTTATTATTATTGTTTAGTGACAGTAATACTCGCGATTTGAATATCGTCTTATTAGGAATGTAATCAGATCTTTAAACATGAATTGCATACTTAGGCCCATATTCATAGTCGGTTTTTATATTTAAAACTGTCTTGAGTACGGTCTTAATCTTAAAATCTATTATTAGCATCTTAAGACATTACTTAAGACGGTCCTGAAATAAGAACCAACTATGAATCAGGTCATTAAAATAATTCTTTCTCGCCTAATAAGATATTTTCTAATGATAACAGATTCTTGACTTTTCCTGCTTTTGTAAAAGGAGGAATAACCTCTAATAAATAGAAGGTTATTCTTCTTTGTTTATACCACAGCTATGCTTTCGTATCCGATCGCGATCGTAGACTGGCGAAGGTGACGCTTACGACAATATCTTATGTCGTGACGACATACATTTCCTACCGAAATATTACGCATCTGCTTGCCTGTGCGATGTACTCCGTTTCATATACGAGAAAGGGATCTCTTCTTGCAGCGGGGCTGACTGATTTAGCCACGACGATGTCTTGCCAAAGGATAGAGACAGAAACTCCAAGAAAGAGACGATTTCGCACTATCAAGAAGATCATAAAGATCTTCCATCCACTTTCGCGTACTGCTTCACTCACTCGTACGTCATAAACCATCTCGAGTCTACGTGTTCGAATACGATCTGATATTATTACCATAGTCTCATTGTATTATATAATATATGACCTTTTATACATGCCGTAGGCAGTTTCGCGCGCCCGGAAAATTGATGGAAGTTAGAGAAAAAAGTCGTCACTCGCATTCATGAAAAGATAATAATCAAGGAATATATTTGTTTTAATATAAATACCAATAAGAGTATCACTCGAGTTGTTATTACAGCGGCAAGCTTGTCAGAGGACAAGTGAATAAATTGCCTCCATATCATGTTAGGGAGGATATCTTTTATTTTTTTTTAATAATTAAAGATTAATTAAAGATCATAAATGATTAAAACAAATTTATGAGAAAAATAATACTTTACGATGGTTCATGAAATCAATAATTATCAGACGCATTGAAATAAGCAGGGAAACAAGCTTGACGAAGAGTAAGTCATTTGTATCGCGCGTTGACTTGCACATTTTCAGACACAACGTCGCGCAATTTCATTTCATCAAGATAGCCCTCGCCGACGCAAACAAAGTGCTTCCAACACGAAGTAATTAATTACGGTGATCTGATTGCACGCGATTAATCCTGCCGACTTTCGAGCGGATCATTAATTAAGGGTGAATGAATGTCCCGGGGTATGTAGGCACTACCGAGGACACGCTCATTTATTTGGAATAATTTAGTTTAAATGAGTAAACCATCTATACGTGTGCGTGTATGTGCGTGTGCACGCGCCCAAAGTTCACGGTCGATATCGCAGCCGGACATTCGATTTGCATTCGAGATATGATCGATCTATTCATTCGCCAAGCATTATTACTTAACGATATTTATGCTCAATTTACATATTTTTTTCACGATTACGATACGTGACCTCTCATTCATCAACACAATCATCAATACAGTGGAGCTTTTAATTGTCTTGGGTAGCACCTGTCGCGACTCTTAACAATTCCAAGAGAACTGGAACTCTAAGACAAAAAATAAATAGTATTTTTATTTACTGAGCTTATCGGCTCTCTCTCTCTCTCTTTTTCCTCTCTCTCTCTCCTCTCTCTCTCTCTCTCTCTCTCTCTCTCTCTTTCTCTTTGGAAAATTTTCTGTACTTTGTACATAAACAGTGAAATGTAATTATTATTCAGTACAACGCGGGCAGGTTTTCTTTGGTCTCGTAACTCTCCGAGCTTACGCTCAGCGGCAAGACTCGCTCGTTGAGCTTTTTATTTATACAGCTTATTGTGTGCCTCTTTTCTACAGTGTTACACGGCTTCTCTCGCCAGGTTTCTTCTCTTCTGCATCTACAGCTTTCCACCTTTGCGAATCCAATTACTTCGTGCTTCTTGCTGAAGAAAAAGTGCGACGAAGACATCGCGAGGCTTACGCTTCTCTTTCTGCTTTACATTACATTGCGTTGCGTTGCACCGTTTCCACCTCTGCGCTTTCTTCCGGTTCGCGTTTGTATTCACGAACTTTGCAAGCGAGGTAAAGCGTCGCTTAAAATGCAACAACGTTAGGCGGATGTTTTAATTTGTTTGCGCCACATCGAACTAAGCCGCGTAACCGCCGCACTCTGTTGCGCATAAAAAGCTCGCGCGCGATCCACCACCCAATCTCTCCGAGGAATTCCTACTTTGTTATTTAATTATACGATCATGACTTCCGGTGTATTCACATTTTGATTATGAAAAAAAAGGAGGAGAAAAAGAACGCTCTCTCGAAGCGCTCTCGCGTGCCTGGCAACCTTTGTCCATAAGATCAAGCGGTTTAATAACATGATTCAAGGAGCGGCAGTGATCGGTACATTAAGGTCAGGTGGGTCGAGGTATATAAAGATAATAGCTCGCCACCGACCGACCGACCGATCGACCGACAGACCGATCAGCGATAGATTTGGATAGATTCAAATACGTCGAAAAGTAAAGTTACAAATTACAATAAACGCACGATTGATTCCATAAAAAGTATAGACAGTATAGACTAACTGTTATACTGTTACTAAATTAATAACTGAACAATCTATTATCTATCAACAACAATCTCTATTATCTATTTATCATCATCTATATGGAATGAACGATTATGCAGAACTACTATAATCTAATAATTTAACTTGGATACAGATCTGAAAATAATTTTGTTGGACTATCAAAATCTTTACAGGAAACTCTGCAAACATGATGCTGTAAGAAATGTTGATATTCTAGCAATTAGCTCGAGCGTTCTGTGTCATTATTTTGATAGTCCAACAAAATTATTTTTTAATCTGTATCTACTGAAAGAAAAAAATACTAAATTTTAATAACTAGTCGTTTCAATAGTACTAATAACATTTATCTATGAAACAGATACCTATATTTGCTAAATAAAAAATAATAATAGTAAAATCAAATTAATGATTCTTGTATCAAACAAATGTTTACACTTACAACTTGTTAGTACATATTTAACTGGCACTGTATTCAAATATTTATTAGAAATTTAGTACATTTTTCTCTCAGTGTAGCTAAATTTTTAGGTACTTTAGCAAAACTGTTCTTTCCATGCAGATTTCAAAACAAATTAGTCCAAAAATTCTCAGAAAATTGTCAAATTCGAATGAAAATGTTTGGCAAGATGTTGTGAATTTTTTTGTTTGAGAAAGAATTTTGAAAACGCTCGATATAATATCGATGTAATATGGAGGACAGGGATTTGTTCACCATGAAGAGCATGCCGCCGCGTCCGCGCGCGCAGCGATGCCTTAATGACGAGATCTAAGATGTGCGCAATGCGGCGATCGCCGATCGACTCGCTCTTGCACACGCTTCACGGCGGGGTCAGGCGGGTCGCAGCGCGTAAAAATAATAATCAATCGAACGACCGGTAAGTGAGAGCTTGGCAATTACGCGGTGGCGGCGGTACCCTGTGCTGCGGTTTACCCTGGGCCCCGGCCGCAGGTGAGCCGAGGACGGAGAGAGAACTTCCTTCTACCGCCTTTAATTCGCCTCCATTCCCTCCCTTCATCCTCTGCCTTCTCTTCGCGTGCGCTATCATAACGTAACAACGCGAGACTCCCTCGCTTTATTATTAAAAGTTAAAATTCCAGTGGGAGCCGGAGCGATCTTGCGGCGAGCCTCTCCACAGGTATCCTCATCCTCTCGTCTTCCCTTCTTTCTCTTTCTCTCCTCTTCTCTTAAACCGCTTCCCCCCTCTCTCTCTCTCTTTCTTTTTCTTTCTTTCTCTATCTTTCGCTCTTTTCTCGACTCGCTCGATTTACGTTCTTATGTTCATTTTTTCTGTAAACTCGTACAAACGTTTATTGGCGCGATACTCTGTGTTCATAACGGCCGCTGGTAGCAATCGCGTATAACTGCATGTATATCCTGCGTTCGCGCAGGAGCATCCCCATAGATAATCGTATTACCATCTATCTTGTACGCTGCTTCGGAATGTCGAATCGAGATTCGAAACACGCGGCTCTCGTCTTCCGCCTTTTAGCCGCGAACGGCGCTCTCGAAAGTTTTCTCGCGGTCGGTGGAAACGCGCCGACGCGTTTCTTCTCACACGTTTATCATAATTCGACACGTACAGTACATGTTGTCTCGAATTAAGGGGGATTAGAGAATTATACAAGCCATCGAGTTTTAATTAAACCAAAATTTACCGTTTATCGTCGAAGTTGTACGGTGAATGCATGATTTCGATATACCGGTGATTTCGCTTGCGATTCGACAACGGGTTTTTCTCACCGAACTGCTTGATAACCGGTACTATCGAAAGGTGGTAAAACTGTCCACCGAAGAGTAAAGAGAGCGGAACGAGAACGGGTGTGTGCACATCGTGTGAATTACGCGACGCGTCGCGTTGAATTGCCATTTATTTGCAGATTGATTGAAACGCGCTCGCGTCACCGGTGTCGCTGTGTTTTTAAACGAAACTGTAGTTAGCTACAAAATTTTCTGTCAACGAAAAAAATATACGTGCCAGAGAGAATTAGGAAAAATAAAAAAAAAAAGAAAACAAATTGTGCACATTATATAAATAGCGTAAATAAATGCATATAAATTAGTGCATAAAAATGAGGTTGAAAAAAATGATGATTTTTTTTCCGAGCATTAATTATGGTGATGTAACTATCATAACATAATTGTCAAGAGAAGAAATAAATAATGACGTATCATAATCTCTTCATTAAAAAAAAATTTGAATAAAAAGCATGCATGAATTCATGCTTTGTTTTGTGACTGTATATAATAATTAGATAGAAAAAAATTTCAAAATTCTTCGCGTATCATATTTTAATGGAATCTCGTTTGCGCGGGAAATAAACTGTTCGGAGAATGTCGATCGAGGAATATTTTTGCTCACGAATATTTTGCTTCTCTTTTTTTTTTCTTACGATCAACAACGCGGTAACCCTTTCGCAGACGACGGACGCGGCGGGGATGATCCGACGGACCGGCGGTTCGCGTGATTACGTATTATGCTAAACACGCGAAAATGGCTTTTTAAATGGAACATCTACATTTATGTAGTCAACGTAGCGTCCATGGCAGCCGCAGCCCCGCGGACGGTCGCCGGGTAAGAGCGATGGCGAATTAAATGCAATTTTCGTCTCACCGAGGCATGCATAACAAATTGACGAACGTCTTTATACTTAGAAACTGCGTGCATAACTGCGTTATGCACGTAGCACGGGGGCAGGACGCTATTTCGTCGCACGGCCGATTTACAATCCGATTATTATGCCTGCATAATGTCGACTGTCCTCTTTCTCCCCCGTCCTGCGTGTAAGCACGTACTCAACTACGTATAATACAACCGACGAGAGTGGTGCGAGCGGAATTTCTAAGCGATTGCAATTTAAAAAGGAGCAATAAAGCGGAAACTGGCTACCGGGAGGAGTAGTGCCGCTGCCGTTGCCGCCACCACCGCCGCCGCCACCGCCGTTGCTACGCTCGATCCTTAAAATTGAAAATTAAACGTTTCGTAGCGCACTGTGAATTTTGAGTAGCATGTCTAACCCATGGCTTCACGCTTTTTCTGTTTCAGGATCCGACTTCCGTGAGTATAGGTCATTAAGTTACCAGCCAAATGCTACAAAGTAATGGGTTCGAGCCGGGAGAGAAAAGCCGTGCCCCGATGGTCGGCAATTAATTGCGGAGCGCCGGTTCCTTCGTAGGCACGAGAGCTCGCAGGGTGCATTCACGAACGGCGAGAAGTTTTGCGCATATCAGCATGCATGTAGTTTACATTGCTAATCGTTAAAAAGTATGCCGCACGAGGGCAAAACAGAACCTTAAACTGCATGTAGCAATAATTTATAATTCGAAAAAACATTGCGTGGCAAAACTTCTTCGATCGGTACCATTAACGGTACATATTTTTGTATGTTACATGTACACATCTTGGGATTGACGAATAATCTTCGTGTGGAACACTGCTGCGAACCATCTGCAGGGCGTAAGTATATTTTGTTTGATTTTTTTTTTAATATTTACAATTAGATATACGCGATAGATATATCGAAGTTCAGACGTAACTATCTTTCGACATTTATTGACGTAAATCGTTCGATGTACACGCCGAATAGTACTTATCCGTAATTTTCCTCGACTCTTCAATTACACAAATACATTGCATTTGAAGAATTACCCGTAAGTCAAAGGCCTATCCAATCGATGATTATTGTTCCATTTCTACCGGCAATAATGAAAGAGGAATGGTTGAGAATAGTAAATGTCTAATTAGTTAAAATAATAACAATGTTTACAACACGAAATATGAATTAACTACAAATTGTATACTAATTGTATAAATTATTGAGTATTTTTCACCTGTTCATATCATGCAGCATTAATTGCGAGAGATGTTTCAAAAATAAGATTCACTCGAAGGAAATATAGATTACAAATTTATTTTAATTGTTCAAATACACATAGATAAAATTAATCTTATTAATTTGTTAACATTTTTATTATTTTATTTTTATTATTGGAAGAAAAACTACATAGTAGAATGGAAATGACGATCTTTGCTGAAATATCTAAAAATATAGTAGATACAGATCTGAAAATAATTTTGTTCATCAAAATAATTATGCAAGAAACTCAAATATGATGAGAACAATGTTGTAAAAAATTTCGATATTCTAGCAACCAGTTTTAGTCTTCTACATAATTATTTTGATAGTCCGAACAAAAGACAAAATGCTCGACGTCACTTTCAAAACTCATGGCCATCTCGAAGCACTCATTACTTTCGTTTTCATAATGACGGATGTTTATTAAAAAAAATAATAACGCAGTTGATTTTTGTCCTAGAGATCGAAATGAGAAAATCTTTGTATTGATTGACTAAATAGGTTATTAAATAAAAACTAGCTTATCCGATAAAATCTTTGTCTATCAAATTGTTTAAAACAAAAAAAACAACACATAGTGTCACGACAAATTTCTATCTGTGAAATGAATATACTTTTAATTCATCGATTATTTTGCTGTAAAACAGGTAATGTTTCCTTTGTTTTATACTCCGTTTTAAAAGATATTAATAATTAAATAAATTATTGTAAATTAGAATCTGGAAATTCTCGTTCTACACTTTTTATTACATGACTTCTGACGTTCTATAATAACATTATTATATGAAGCAGCGTCGCTTTGATGCAAACACGATCTTTACAATTATAACACACGAGTGTTGAATTTGATTCCAACTTGATGTAACTCTGCATCTTAAGAATATTATTAATTTTACTGAAGATGGCCAGATTGTGGCCGAAACGTTTAATGTTTTTATTGTAATTCGTAATGCAAGAATAATTAAATATCTCTAACTACATCTTGTGCTGTGGTTCTTTATGCTCTTTCTTTTCATATATTTTTGAAATTATAACCACATTCATTTTTTACATTTTTAAAAGACAAAATTATTTTCAGATCTGCATTTACCTAAATTTTTCGATCTCTCAACAAAATTCATTTTTTTTATACAATAATGTGACCTTGAGCGACTACAATATAGTCGCCAATAATTTGAGAGGAGAAGAGGCGAAAGAGACCTACAAACCCTCAGACTCGAATACGAAATGATGGGACGGATAACTGACGTCTCTATAGTAGTAAAATGGAGACTATGGCATTCGTCCCGATGGGGGTCCCTAGACGTCGTCGGAGACATCCAGCGCCGCGGGGGATCATTGTCTCAGGGGGATCCCAAGGGCGAGTCACGATGAAGGGCCAACCCCGGTTTGACACGCACGAGGGGGTCGTAGCACCCCGTCGCGCCCCTCACGAAATTAATAACCGAAATTCAAGTATTTCTACTCGAGCCAGAAGTTATCGCACGGGTGTATCCGGTTGAGTCTTCCGCCACGGCCCTCACGATGGATCTGAGCATCGCACACCCACGCAATGCATACATCAAAAACAAATACTGGTTAAGTGACTTATAATAAGGTCGAACCAGATTTACGGTGTTATTCACTATTGGAGCATGGAGAAAAGAATGGTACATAATCTTGCGACCTCACGTCGTGGTTGTATTAAATCTCTGTAGATTCAATAGGTATATAAACGGAATAACGTTTGAAGAGCCTCTCTCGCCGAAGAAAGACCGTCTTAAAATTTATTAGGGGATTCTCAAAGCTTGACGAAACCTGATTGATGATTTTCACCGGTCGTTTGAAAATAAACCGAGAGGCAGGTATCGCTCGCTTCGCATACCATGGCGTCTCAAATTTCCACATCGGCGACTGCCTTTTTCACCGTCGCATAGGTATATCGCGCGCGGTGCTATAAGCGGGCAATTAAAAGCATGCAGCAGAGACATTTATGTTCGCACTAACTGCCCGTTAAGACGGGGAACCACCTAACCGTGGAAGGTGTAATTGGTCGGCATGCTGAACCTGCAGCTCGTAAAAGCACAGCGGGTGTACCTCGCAGTTCTGTAGTTTTTCCGGCGTGACGTTTTACAAATTGTACTTTTCGTTAAATCCATTGTTTAAGGCCGATTTTGATTTTTCGTTGAGAAACTAACATTTTATGAGAATATACAGCCGATTCATAAAATTCAACGTAATCTTGAGATAGAAAAACAAGTTGGAACAGATTTGAACGAAAATATATATTAAAGTAATTAAAAAATAGCTGCTCTTTTTTATTTAATTGTATTGTTTGGCCGAGTAATAGAAAACTAATTGCAAGTAAATTTATAAGTATACCAGAATATCGCTTACCGATTCTCGTTCTTAACGTTTTCGACAAACGCATAATAGGCTGCATGGTTAGATAAGCCTCGAGCAAGAAGATCTGGATGTTAAAAAAGAAAAACGAGTTATTATTGCAGCGGTTATTAATATAGATCTACCGGCAGATAATGTAATTGTGCTACAACGTAGTCAGCAAGTATAATTTTAATTGCGATAAATCGTCATTACAGTAGCCTTGTTCTCTCTATGAACCTACTCATCTTTGTAACAAAGAAAAACTAGGATCTAATGCATCGTGTCAAGATAAAATGCTTCCATTTATTCTAACAGACCGATGTGTGAATAACAGAGGAAAAAAAAAATTGCTTTCGGTCTTGCGAACTGTATAATCGTACTGTACATGATTAGTTGCATGATCTTTTTTTTTCTTCGCGGCTTGAATGTGTCGTTCTATTAGTGGGACGTTTATCGCGTCATAATACAAATTCTTTATTTTACTATAAAAGTGTTTCGTTCCTTTTACGATCGCGATTGCAAGATACGACCGGACGTAACAATGTCATTAGCATAGATCTAACATAGGGATAGTGTAATTGCGCTACAATGTAACTAGTCAGTCAGTCATAATACAATATACAGGGTGCTTTAGAAGTATGCACATCATACTCTACGCGCAGGAGAGGCATGGTAGAGGTGTCTCGACAGAACGCGCGCAGCATTTCATTTTTTTATCAGTACGCATGCCGCTCGTTACGCTATCGTTCACTCGTACGAAGATACGCATTCCTGGCAATCCATTTCTCTCTAGCTCCCTTTTCTTTCCCTCTTTGTCTCTCTTTTTCTCTCTCTCTTTCTCTCTCTCGCTCTCTTTCGCGCGGCTTCGATTAAAATGCCAGACGTCGGTAACAGAAAGAGATTCGCCGTGATACGCGATATTGTTACGCGTGTACACGTTGTAACTGTCCGGATCCGTGACGGAGTCACGCGATATGCATTATGCACGCACGTAACGCCGCGCGGAGCGGCAGCAGACGCGTTTCCGCCGTCAATCCCACGATGCACCACAGCTCCAGTGGACGACTCTCGCTCGCTTTGTGAGAAACGAGTCACTGACGTGCACCGTTTGCATTTTCACGTTCGCTACGCGGAAAATAAGAGGAGAAGAAGCGCAGACCTCTAATTCTCGCGAGTCCTATACATTATTAATACAGCGGGGGAAAACCTGGGTTAAATGGCGCAAGCACAATGACGGCGTGTTAATTACACACATCGCCGCGTCATTATTTTCGACGCCACACCGGCAGAGCAATTTAACGCGCGTATCTTACATAAATGCAATTACTATCACGAAACTCTACGTACGATGCTCGCGTATCGAAACTACTGTGACGAGCTGTTACGTTTAGCCCTGACGAAAATGCATTCCATGCATGACATAACGAATGTATGCAGTGTTTCGCGAAACATGAAAGAATATTATTCAAATTTCAAATAGAAAGCATCGTACGCGCGTATGTAAAAAAAAAATATTTGTGCATTCCTAATTTAATGCGCGAGAAAAAAATTAGGAAATATTTGGAACGTAGTTTTGCACGAGGAGAGAAATCTGGTAACTCCTTATCTCTCCGAGATAATTCTGCAGCGGTGTGAGAAAACTCATCTCGATAATTCCTAAGTTTCTTCTCGTGCGGCTAATTCCATTTCGCGCCTGACGTCGTTGTTCGCAGGTCGTGAAAACTAATCGTGAGACAAATCCGGCATCTTTCGCTTTCGCTCTCGCTCGCAATGAATTTAACATTTTCCACTTCTTCCCCGGTATTGTCCGCGTGTAATGAAGGGACGTGCGCGATAAGGAGGATCCGTGAGCGTTGCTCCCGGAGCGACTTTCACCGTGCAATCTTGTCAGCCACCTGTCATGGCGAACTGACGACGGTCGCGAAAAAATGTCGCGACGTCGCGATTCGCGATGCACCCTTTCGCGATGAACCTCCGATGCCGATCGTGACGGTTCATTTACGACAGCTGCATTATCCCTATGCGACGCGCCATTACTTTTATTAGCATAATGACAGGCGAACAACTCAATTTGCATGAAAAATCACATAGGTCCCATAATGAAGTTCGCCCGCGGATCCGTATTAATAGTCGTCCTATCGTACGTGAGTACATATTATATTTCGCATATTGTATATTTTACATATATAAGGATTCTGTAAGCCTAATATCCTTAATATTTCTTATTCACTGTTTGCGGGTAACTGTATGGTGAATTCAACAGATAGTTCTAGTAATGTCCGTTTCTTACCAATGTAGTTTAATTTTAATCTTAACTTTTTCTAAGAATTAGAAAAAAGGTAGAGAATAAATTGAAACTGAGATTAAAGTTAATTTGTATAAGTAAAAATAAAATTGGCGTACATATCGTACATAAGGCTATCGCGTTTGACTCGATTGCATCAGTTTATTCATTCTATTATTGTCAGTAAAACAAAATACAAAATGTTATGGTCATGATGTAATATTTCGTAAGTAAATAATTGTGCTTTCTATAACTACCAAGAGATGATTATTAATTTTCGTAGTTTATCGTAACTCTGAACAAAAAACCAAACCTAAAAGATTCGGCATTGCTTCGCGTGGCTGCGAGTAATACTGAAAAGTTCTTTGTTTTAAAAATTATAGTTTATATAGTAATATATGAATATTTTAATTATTCGTAGTTTAAAATTATAACTGGATAAATAACTGGAATTTCTTTGAATATATACAGATTTCTATAATTCTTAAATAATCCTCAGTTTTATTTAATTTTTCTTTTAAATGTTCGCAGTTTCCTCACTTTTCCTTGTATATAGAATATCATATACAATATGCGAAAAATGTAGGCAGAAGCAGTATACAGACAAAAAAGATCTTCTAGTTGGAATAACAAAGACTTCTTTGAGATATCGAGCATTCTCTCTCTCTCTCTCTCTCTCTCTCTCTCTCTCTTCGCGTTGGATAATTCCGTATCATCATCGAAATTGCCCTCGATCGTCGTCGTCTTTCTCATCCGCGGCTTGATTGAGAGTAGTCGAGGATCGTTTGCCACCGCACCTGATCCAATCGTCCATTCGATAATTGGTGCCGGTAATGAGACGCAGAATTACCTGGTCAGATCGTTCAGGCAAATTTTTGCGGTGAAAAAAGATGGTAAAAGGAATGGCGCGTCGTTTCTCTAAAAAAAGAAAGAAATAACGAGCGATATTGCTTGGGCGAAATTATTTGAACGAAACAGTTTGCGAAACATTTGCTCTCGATTCACGTAAAGTACAGCTGTCTAGAAATGAAGATAAATGTGAAGTGATGTTTGGGGCGTGTAACGATTATCACGCGATTATTTATCGATCATTGCTCAAGTCGACGGATACAAATTCGATGAAGTCTTCGGTACCTTAATAAGGAAGTGCAGACTTATCGATATATATTATATACTTCAAACACTTCTTAAAGATAGCATCTTAACGGCGAAAAATGTGCACCGTTTTACATTTTTGACGTTATTACAGTTATATCGGCTATGATATTATGGAAATCGGTCTGATTATAATCAATATTTTGTTGATACTTAATTTTAATGGAATATTTTAATACACATTTTTTTTCTGTATGCGTGTGAAGGCTTGTGTCAAAACTCATTAACTTCAATTGCGATATTACTGTAAATCGAAATGTTTCAGCATAAAAGAAAAATGCGTAAAACTCTAATAAAATAAAGAGATGAAATATTTTTCCTATCATGTTGAAGAAAACGATGTATATATATATATCCTATCATTACAGTTAGCCTCCGTATTCCGCGAGAAGTTATAATGATCGTCCAGAGTTCCGAGTTTGATTTTATCTATCGGTCGTTAAGCTAAGATCGTCGCGTCGTCCTCATAATATCGCAACGACGTGAATGACGTGAATGAAATTAACGTGCCTGATCGCTTCGATTTTGGCGCCGAACGCCGTGAAATGCGATTACGACGTTACGATCTCGGACGCGGCGATACGAATCTGGCGAAATATTATGTAAATAGAGGCGTGCGTTAAAACGTGCGCGTTCTAGAGCCCGCCTCTCCTACTTACCTACCTGCCCTTGCTTGCCTGCCCGGCAGGAGATACCAGGCGAATATAAAAGAAGCATAAAGTAACATTTAGCGCGCGCGCGTTTAAACGAAATTGCTATAATCCCCGGTCGAGGTGGGCAAAAGCGGGGAAAAGAATTGCGAAGTAAGGGGTACGCAGAGAGGAGAGGGAGAGAGAGGAGGGAGGAAGCGAGAGAGGGCATTAACATACCGATTTACATAATGCGTATAATTCGAGCAATTATGAAGGGAAATATACACAATTTAATATAATAGTGGATGTTTAGGGCTGGCGCTATATCTACCGCGGGATATCTCTCTGGTGTACGACTAGAGAGAGAACGCGAAAGAGAAACCCCTCTCGTATTGCTTATGTAGATGCGTATTACTTACGCGTGATGCATTCACGAGAAAGGAAGATGAGCAACTCTATCGATTGTTCCATACGTTATGCGGATGCGTGCCGCGTATGTTGCAGACGATCGTGATCGGGCTGGATGAGTTAAACGCGATCTAAAGCGCCGCGTGTCTCATCCTTAGCCGACAAATAAGATCGTTGTGTTGTTCCTTTACGAGTGTCATTCTACGAAATATAAGACTTCGATGGGCAAGAAGCGAGACATTTTGAAATTACAGAATGTGTTTCGGTAAAAAGACACAGCGATAGACGCGTGCAACATCTGCTGTATTTATACGCTACATTTAACATTGTTATCTCGATCTTTGTAACATCGGTGCTGTAAATGCTCATGCGTTCAACTTTGAATAATGGTATCATAAAAAACAAATTTCCTCCACTTCGTCGTGAAATTTTGATTAAATGACTAGGATTCGAAAAAAAAATAATTTTGGTACTCAGAATTTTATCAATCTTAACCTATCAGAACGGTGGGTTTATTCGATCCATTCAATTATAAATATCTTTGTCAAAAATGTCAATTCAATTTTCTTTATGTTACATCTGCAAATTTGGATGATTCTTATTAAAATATAATTAATATTCATTTTTTATGCGAGTCATTTTAGATTCTTGACATTAATTAGCGTCTTTTCAATCAATACAAATTAAAGGGATCTTACAAACTCAGCGTCAATAACTATTACAAATTTCGACGTTAACTTTTAAGGGAGGTTAAGATTGAAGCGATAAAAATCTATTTAATTCTATAACTGATACGATAATTCTTTCGATAAAAGATGCGCGAAATGAAAAATGACGTAGATATGCATATTAATCGTAAAAATATTTGAAAAAGACGGATGAATCGCCACTCTTCAACTCCGAAGACGTTTGAAAGGTTGGCTCCTAATGACGAAGCACCTTCACGCCTACCTTTTACTAGATAGACATTGATTAATACAACCAGCATTTCTAACATACTTATTTTAATTTGTGTTTTCACACGACGAACATGAAATTTCCCGAGGTGGCTGGCACGTATATCGTTAGAGCTGCCAGATAGTAATGCCGTAATTATGACGAAAATATTGTGCAAGATAAACGTATCTTTACGTTCTTAATGAATAAAAATATAAGAGATAAAGTAGCTCGATGTAGTTATTTTTTAACGAAGTGCATAATTACTGCGCAGATTTCCTGCTCATACTTTGCGCTTCTTAACGCGTTTAACTAAACATACATATCTTTAAAACATATACTTTAATATAATATCTTTATATTTATTTCTTTCTATTTATCATATATGTTTTTAATGCTTCAGGTTGATATAATAATTGCATATTTTATACCATTCTTACATTCTTAATAAGGAGGAATTACCAATGTGTAAAGTATTATAATTTACAATCAAATTGAGTATTCCAGCAATCGGAGAACTTTTTTCCGCAAAGATATTATATCATTAACAACATTCTGTCTGTTTTTTTATTATACCACTCGCGATATCGCAAGAACATGATGAAGAGAAAAATGAAATGGGATCGAAATATTTCCGGAATTCCATGTGAAATGTGTTCATCGAAAGCGGATAACGGTGCACGGATAACTAACGAGACGGTCCACGTTTATCAGTTATACAGTTCACGGCGGGCGTACGTGGTTTCATTCCAATTAGTGTTACAGGATGAGCTAATTGCTCGATATAAATCGCCAAGACTTAAAAAGTTTGAATAATTAGGCGGGGCTGCAGGTGCTTGGGCTTGGCTTTATATATGCGCGTTTGAATATTTAGCACAGTTCTAATGACGCGCACGCCTCTCCTTATTATCGCCGGTTAATAAGAAGGGATGACTTGCGTTGCTTTTTATACGCGTTCAAAAACGATTCGCTATATCGTGCTCGCCGTTAATAGGTTCCATTAACGTTCGCGAATCACACGACAGTTCATCACCGGCGTATAAACATCGGATCCGAAAGCAAGAAAGGATCAATTACCTCCGCGATTAAATTTTTTTAACGCAGGAACATGGCGCTGATAATGCCGCTCGAAATGGATACTGCACTCAATACATATGCAGAAATAACGGTTGAGTTGAAGTATCTAAAAATGTAGCTACGGATCTAAAAATAATTTTTCAGATTTATGTAAATTTTGCGTTTTATTGGTATTTGTTATTTTATTGAAGATGACCAGATTGTGGCCGAAACGTCTAAACAAATTTTTTATTAATGTAATGACATATTAAATATCACAAACAATATCTTGTGGTTTTGTGCTCTTCTTTTTGTAAGTTTTGAAAAATAATTTTGTTAGGCCATATATATCACAATAATTATGTAGAGCGCTCAAACTGGTTGCTAGAATATCAAAACTTTTTGTAGCATTGCTCATTATGCTTGAGCTTTCTACTTATTTTAATGGTTGCAAAGTTATTTTCAGATCTACATATATCTACATAAATGAATATCTAAATTTTTAGATATCTTAGCATTTTTTCTATGCAATTATTCTTTGAGAACACATCTTTTTTTTATATAATATTATTTCCTCGTTAATTAATTTATTAGAATAAAGAAACACAAACTCGATATTTATCAAAGTTGACGTCGAGGCAATGTAACGGGATATCACATAATATTTAATTCGCTCATGAGTGAATCATGAGTTGGCTGATCAAAATGATCAAGAAAATAGTGACATTCGGAATGGAGGCTCGAAGGGACGAAGGAGACTCACTGACTGACTGACTGACTGAAGGAAAAGGAGAACGAGGAAGAGAAGTCTGTTCGACTCGCGCGTATCTTAAGATCTATCTGAATAATAACGTGTACGACAACATGTCAAATTATACAGAACCGCGACGCACGCAGATCCCTGAAACTCACACACTCGTGAACGAGCCGCGTGCGTGTTCGCCGCGTGCGTGCGTGCTCGCGTGCGTGCGTGCGTGTCGCGCGTTCACTCCCATGTCGGCATCGGTGGACAGGAGGGAGCTCCGGGGGTGGTACGAGGGTGACATGTGTTTTGCGGTGGCGGTGACTCTCTACAGCAGTTTTATAATTGCCCGACTCGTTGGATATCGTGCCCACTCGTTGGACGAGATTCGCGAAACGCCGTTGCGTTTCCACCAACGGGAATCGAGTCGATCTTAACCCCGCAATCCGCCCTTCCTCCACAATTATTGCCTTCCTGCGCCAGGGCCGCTGCTTGTTTCTAAAAAAAAAAAAAGTATTCTCCGGTTTTTTTTTCTATACCTCAAAATATTTTATTACAATTACACACCGAAAGAAATATTTTTAAAATAATTATAATTTTATTGATATGTGAACTGTCAAAATTTTGTTGTTTTAATTTATAAATTGTGTTGTTTTAATTAAAATATTATTATTCGAACCAAATTTTTATTACAATACAATTTTTTAATTAAAACATAACAAAATTTTGGTATTTTACATATCAACATTATAGTTGTTCAAACATTTAACATTTTATTAACATCAAATATTTCTCTCAATATATAAAAGAGGAAGAAACTGATTTAAACGAATAATCAAAATATGAAATTAAAATATATTCATAACAGAAAGCTTCTGGAGTTCTTTGTAGCATTTATCCTAAGTTTGAGGATGTAGTTTTGAGAGATGCAAAAAATTCTAATGCTATATATATTCTGCGAAAATTTGTGTAAATTAAAAAATAAAATACTATTTTATGAAAATCAGAAATCTTCCATAAATAAGTCATCGACGCTTCTTATACGCAGGTTTTTTGCATAGAGCGTTCTTTCTTGCTGGAAGGATACGGTGTTTCTTGCCGCGCGACTTAACCGACCCTGCACACTTTCCACCATCTCGTCACGGAGCTACCGGTGACAATTAAATCACAGCTCCCGCTTGATCATGACGGATCGCCGACGTAGCCTAGCGCGCGTCGTTGCATGCTTCCGACCGCTACTTTGCCTTGGAAATCTCGAATTTTCCTCGCAGATATCGCGATTCTTGTTTCGACGGTCTGCACGCGCAGCTGAGCTCTTAAGCCCTATTCAAACGATACGGTATTCAAGCGGCAGGTGCATAAAATGTAACAGTCGGGATTAACGGCGACAGTCTCGAAATGTCGTGTGGCAAGTGGTATCAACTTTACAGGGGATAATTTTTGGAACGTTGTTGACACTGCGCGCTAGAAATCGTATTGTTCGAATAAGCCTTTATTGCGCCGCGACATTATACCGTATCGCTGGCCATCGCCAGTACATGATCGTCGGCTGCGAACCAACGGCGTGATTGCTGCCTGTCAACAATCGTCGACGTATATACCGGCGATAATTCGTCTCCACAATCGCCAGTCCGGCGCAACGCGGTAATGACAACGATGATGGATCTGCGGCGCGACGTTGAACTTTGTTTGCTCGGAGGCCACGCGACGTATATGCAAATCGTGCTTGCGCGCTTGTGTTATATAAATAAGGTCTTAATTAATACTAACGAGGCTGACGCGTAGATACATGTAACTATCGTCTTTTCTGTTTCACGCCTCGTGCCTGCCTGCCACACATCTTGGATGGACGGATATATGCATACTCATCGTGGATCACCGCAGTATGTAAGTAGAATGTTTTATTAATATTGTTGCGATCATTTATCATGTACGAGGAAATCACGTGTATGGTAGTCAATTCAGAAGACAACCGAATTAGAAAAGATTAACGGCAGTTTCAACATTTGAGTACAGATAGTAATTTATCATTGGAAATCAGAGACCCTAATTTAAAATTTCCCGCTATTGTACGATGCAATAGCAGATTCGAACTCTGCGGATTTACGTAAAAAATAGCGAGATTGGCTGCCGGCATCCGAGAAAGCGTTCACCCTTTTACCAGCTTTCGCACAAATCATCTTGACCATGCTGAGAAATCTGGACGAGCACTCGTTCTCTCAATTATCGGTTATCGTCAATCGAAATTACTTTATCGATCTAAAGCGTTGCTTTATTAGCCTCGCCAGCCTGGTCGACACGGCGGCTTTCGATTACTCGGCAATGTCGGCTTGTCTGATGTTGATGCTGCTCTCATTATATGGAATATGAGCCCGCGCTAGAGCTCTCTTCTCCGAGGCCCTTCAATGCCGCTTATCTTTTCACCTTTCTACCAGCCATCGGTGCATGATCAACTGTATGTGGAATCTTTTTGCGCAAACTTCCACTCGAAACAATTATATAGAGTTGTTTCGTAGAAACGTTTCAATATCGTTCTCTAGCTATATTGATTACTTCAACTAAACTTGAAAAGAATAAGCTCTCAAAAAAATAAATTTTATGTATACTTATTTTTAGAAAAAAGCGCGTTGCGCTATCGTTTTTTTTTTCATTAGCTGCATTTAATAGAAAAAAACTTTGCTGTTACAAGATTTTTAATTAGGGTTATGATTAGGGTTACGCATTTAGACCAGTGCAGAACTCTAAGAGCGAAACCAATTATATTAAAGAATTTTACAATTGTGAAGTTGCTTTTCCTGCTGCCATTAGCTGTGCATTCAGCAGAAAAAGTAGCTTTACGATTGTCATAAGACTCTTTAATATGATTGATTCTTGGTCTTAGTACCTCTCTATAATCTAAATGTGTAAACTACAATACTTACATTAAAAAATCTTACAACTTCAAAACTGTCTTTTCTGCTGAGCGCAACCATTTTTCCAATCGAAACGAGACACATTTAGAGACACGCAATTATACCTCTTGTCTAGAACGCGAGATATCGCGGTCTACGGGCGATATGATCGTAGTTTGAACCACAATGGAAGAACGATAGGAGGGGAAGGTAATGAGGTATATGATAGAACGCGGAGGACTCGCACGGGGTCCACGGGCACCCATGGACCGTGGACTCTGCGGCCTGCGGTACTGGCCGAGTACGTTGGGGCTTGGGGTTAATACGGTGGCCGGTGATGCACGACCGACGCAACGCTGCGGGCAGAGCGGCTGACCGCACGCCAGCTGCCCAATGCCGGTCCGACCTGCCCGCAAAAATCTGTAGCTGACCCTTGTGCCTGCGCACGGAGAGTTGTTGAACGCTGTCTCCTCTTCCCCGGAGCGGCACCCTCGTATCGTGTTGCGTCCTCTCACATTCGGGATATTACTCTTGTACGCGGCTATATCGACTCGCTTGGTTCATCACTTAATGCCGTATAGGGTGTTTCCAAATTGCTGCCGGACAAAATATCCAAGGACATTATGCTCCAAACTAAATGGAAAGTTCTGGTAAACGTGCGCACTCGTCTGAGAATACTATTTTAATTGAGTCGGCCAACGTTAAAAAGATACTAGAGAGAGCAAGAGATATTCAATAACCTTTTAATGCTTTTCATACTGAAAATACTTGGATAAAATATTTATAATAATATATTTTATAAATTAATAAATCTCGATTATATATATATATATTTAAGAGGAAATGCTTCTACGACTTCTAAATATGACAGCTCATTTTTAATGTCTGTTTTATGAAATTATTTTATTTTTAATTGAACTAATTTTATAATACTATCAAAAAAATTAGCTATTATTATATACATATATATAAACCTACGAATTCTTAAAATTTTGATCATTATGAAAGAAAAAGGAATAATTAAATTACATATAAAATTTTATTAAACCTCTCATGCCCTTTTGCGTACCTACATGAAAGCATGATAATGGGGATGGCTGCAACAACGGACGATATTGGAATTTCACGCACGCCTGCACGGCAGCAGAGGTAATTGCGTTAAACGACGCGAACGCGTATGCGACTTCTGATGCCTATTTCTGTGTCAACTCGTACGTCCGCGCTGCGTAATAAATAATGGGATTCTCATCGCGCCTCTCGCCTGGTAACAACGACAAAGGAAAACTGCGTGGTCGATCCCTTCTATTATGCGTCATCATTGTCAACCATACGTCGCCATCGATGCGTCGTCGTTATCATCATCGTCATCTCGATCGTCGACAGAAAACCGAACGCCCATCGACTAACAACGCACTCGCGTGACTCACGCGCGCCATATTAATGCGACGAATTCTGGAGTTCCGGCGGGAACTTTGCTTTCCAGGGGATTCGGTTTTCGATTCCCTTCGTGCTTCCCCGCGTCCCTTATTACAAATCGGTTCCTTTGCATTCACGCGTCGATCGCGTTAGCGACTTTGCCCTCCCAAGTTGTATTTCCAAAAAGCGACAAGCGTGCAATACGTGAATGCTAATGGGTCCTAACTTTCGTCTTCCGTTAACTAATGAGGAACAATATCGGAGTGTTACGAAAATGCGTAATTTTGCTGGAATTTCTCTCGACTATCACTATAATACACTAAAAGAAAATTATTCATTTAACTATATATTGTATAAATTAATTTAGTTGTCTTTATTACTTTTGTTGGAAGATGTATGTATTTAAGTCAAATATAATAAGTTTGACTTAATACATTCTTTGTCAAAAGAAATAAAGACGAATTAAATTAATTCTGTCAACTTTCTGAACAATTTTTTTTCAGTGTGAGCAATCTTTTAACTTGTAATTATTTAATAATTGCGCACTAAAAAAAATGTTTTGATTAAACTAATAAAGAAGTAAAAAAATGATATTTTGATGAACCCAAATAGAATGCCTGATTATCATAATGTTTGGTCTCATCAAAATACCATTCTTGTTGGATTCTTTTGGTTTACTCAGAATACTCTTTCGTATATATTTCGTAAATCATAAAAAACTTACAAACAACGATCTCATCGAAACTGATCAATATATATCTCGAATTCTATGAGTGTTGTTTTTTATAAGCACAAGATTTATTCGATCTATCTTCTCATTTTAATACTGACGTTCGTATTAGGATTGATCTTGATATCTTAGAATGAATTCGTGAACCTCCCGTCGGAATGTTTCCGCACAACCTCGAAAATGATATTTTATTTTCAAGAAGACACAGATTATGTGTTAATATACGATCTTAAGATATTCATGTTTAAAGACATTTTGCGTGGGAAAGCTTCTCATTCAAGCGTAATGCGCTTCCTATATAGCTTGATCGAACCCGAGGGCCCGGACGCATCGCAGTAATTTAATTGACGCTCGCTGAAATTGCTGCAAAAAAAGTTCATCTCTTCCTTTAATGCTCCCTTTCCTTTCCCAGCCAGATAACCAGCTAGCGAACGTCTCCGCGCTTCCCACACTTTATGCGAACGCATACTGATTCGCTCGTAATTAATAACGCATCATCTGCAAGAAGAATTACGGCACTTTATACACATTTCGTATCAATCTTTTTATTCCTCGGGCAATTATTAAAAATAAAATAACGAAAAACGTTTTGAGAAAGGATTCAACGTTGAGACCTACTAAATCTCTGCGGTTAAATTTCGTGAATTGTTCAGCAAGGAAACTCGGCGCCACGAACAGTCTGAACGGTCGTCGAAGTAACTGATCCTGTAACTTCCACAAAAGCGTAACAGAGGGAAAGTTTGCCGGTCGTTACGTTTCAAAGGACTGGCACGAGCGAGTCGCACAATCGGATTAGTATCGCCACACGACCAACTATCGTCCTGTCTCTTCTCGTCTCGTTGTACTTCTCGAACTGCCTCATCTGTAACAGTTTTATTTTTTGTCAGGTAAAATCGGTATCTATTTACGGTTGAAGAATCGAGTGGCGTTTAAAATGATTGTTAAGGACTACTCTATTGTCAGCTTTCTAGTAATAGCCTATTGTAGTAGTGGTATGGCGCCACTGTTGTCTTTCTACGAACAGATCCTGGGTGTGTTCTACAAGCCACTTTCCATTAATTTTACGCATTTTTGCCGCGTTATTTAGCTGATTAACCAGCCGAAAAGTTCTTTCTTTTCGAAGGCATTGGTTTACTAATTTATTTTCGGTAACGACGAAATCTCAGCTCGTCATGAGGAAACGGCTGATGTCTTCCTCTACGTCTTCCGTGACCGAAATCCAATTTGCATGCAACGCAGGTAGAATGGACAAGGTAATTGGTACATAGTGAGAGATTACAGATCCACGCCAAGACAATGGATATACATCTCGACATTGATATTGATATAGTGCACGCAAAAATCCCAATCAAATTAGTCCCAATCAAATATCCAATTATATGCTGCCGAAAGTCGTAAGGATGTATGAACTTTAAAATGATAGATTAAAGACAGTCTTAAATTATACTTTTTATTTATATTTTAAAAAATATTTTAACTATGAATAATTGCGATCTTTTTAAATATTTTTCTACCAAAGTGGGAGATTGTAATTAATATATATAAAATTTAAATAATAAAAGTACATACGTGCATGAATCCTCTTTAAAACATGACTAGCGAAGTTTTATTTCCCAGAAACAGAAATAAACTTAGACATTGAATGGCGTACAGAAGAAATTCTCCAGAGACTCGCGTCGTGACAGTAACTTTCTAAAGATTGATTGAGTCGAAACGGATCATTTGGAGCGTTCCTAAGTAGAAGCGTCCCCCGCGATTATGGAAGGGAAAGAAGAAGAGACAGAAGGAAGAGGAAAAGAAAGAAGAAGAAGAAAAAAAAGAAATAGCTGGAAGAGGAGGAGGAGGAGGAGGAGGAGAAGCCGAAAAGAAGAGGAAGAGCGCTCACATAAATACGTACGCAACGCAAACAAAAACCCACAAAGGACCGCGCTCGTGGCAGATACGATCTTGCGGCATGCAGATACGAGCATACTAATCTCTCTGAGAGGTCTCTTCGAAGAGGAAACGATGTTCTTTTGTTGTATCCATCTATGAAATATATTGGTGTTTACCCACACATCCGGGACGCGGAGGAATGATTCAATATGATTACGAGAATTTACGAGGATTTCTATAGTATTGGAGGATCGTCTAGAGATCACAAACAATGCTATGAAACAAAAAGATTTAAAAACTATATGCAGAAATATGAGAAAAACAAAATTTATCATTCCTGATTAATCACGTTGATCAACAATATAGGAAAGATCGCTATAAATAACACTTCGTAAAATCATTTAATCATGATTTCTTTGAACGCTTCATTATTGTGCAATTGAGAAGTATCTTATTGCAAATTTCAATGTCCGCAGTCTGATACAGAACGTAAGCCCCTTCTCCATCAGATTCACCCAACGGCAGGCGGCAGTTTCAATTTCGAGACGCCAATCCAATCATGTAAATCAAGGATGGCATTATTAGCAGCGGCAATCGAACTCGGCTAGGCCAATAGTAGTAGCGATAGAGAGCGTAGATGGAGGCTACTGAGTCTGAGTCGAAGGTGGAAGGGCTCTCCGGCAGGCTCTTCGAATCCCGAACGAAGGGAGCAGCGACGTCTAACTAATCCTGGGTTTACCTAATCGCCTACTCCCTTCGTCCCAAACGCGGTTCGGCAATTCCGCTCGTTCGCAAAGCGGCTTACCCTTTCACCCCTTCCATCGCTCTCTTGCCAGAGCAACCGAGAGCTTCTGTATCCATTGGCGGGCCTTGCAGATCGCTCGCGATTGATCCAGAATTGATTTTCTCGATTCGCCGATCGCTATACAAGAGCTCCCAAGTGACGGAGTAATCAGAGAATTGGAAGAAATCTAGTTTCCAAAAACATTTTATAGCTAAATTTTACAGCTGAATACATATACAGTTTGCAGAAATTTTTTATAACAGTAATTAACTAAAAGCTAAAATTAAGAAAGTTATTTTTCTTAAATGACTTTTTTCCAACTTTAGCTTTTAATTAGTTATTGTTACTGTTACAAAAAATTGTAACGTCATTATCACATCGTTATTATAAAAGTAACGACAGTGATTACTTATGTATCATATCTGATAGTTTGTAATTGTTAAATCCGAAAAGATAGCTATAAGATATTTATGCACACTTCGATGCATTTTTGGACATATTCCAATTTAGCCTTTTAAAAGGATGAACCTTGTAACCCTTTATAATAATTTTTTTAAAAGCCCGTGTATCTCTTACTGAAGAAATTGAAGGTAAGCGTAGGGGTAAGCGCCTATGCAAAATATAATCGACACACGACCGATAATTCCTGACAGCGGATGGGAAGGGATGCGGGATGGGATACGATCGAACGAAAGCGTAAGCCGCGTAATCCCTCGTGAAATACCGTGTTGGATCGAGACGACCGAGAACTTTGCCGTACGCCCGAGGACATCGGAGGGACATCGATTATTCGCGGGAAACCGCTCCCGTTAATCGTTTAAACTCCGCTGCAGGTGGATGTATGCATGCAGCGCCCGTGCCCGCGGCAGACACCCCTGAATCTCGTGATTCACGAAACCACGAGGGGATCCCGGAGGTTCGCTGAATATCGATATTCAGCGCCGTAAGAGTTCGACATTGTCGATGCCAAAGCGTCGATGAACGGTACATGCTTTTTATCGACGACTAGACCGATTGCGCGTTGAGGCGCGTTGAGGAAATCATTCCCATTGCGAGCGGAAATTCCGGATAATATTGCAAGCGTTGATATTATTTACTAAAGCGACGTTTTAATATAAATAATACTATTTGAAAAAGGTTTTTTCTATCCGAAATACCATAATACGTATCCCGAAGAGTTTTTTGCGCTAAACACGATGCCATCGTCAGAATTTACGTAGCACACCAAAATTTGTAATAAATTGTGATGGTTTTTGATCTGTTTCATCTCAATTTATTAAAAATCTTGATGCACTGTATAAATTATAACTACAGCATCCTGTTTAGCACGAAAAAATTTCAAAATATTCTACTATGATACTTCGGAAAGAATTTGAGTGTTGAATAGATGTGTAATCGATTGATTGCGAATTTAGTTTATAAATATGCAGATACTCTTTCTAGTTGCGGATATACTTCGTAATGCGATAATGCTTCTATATTAGTATTGATTTCTTGGAAGTTGGGACATCAGTTGTGGAAACGGGTCATCTTTTGTTCAGAACATTGTGTTTCCTCAGCTTCCAACAGAATAAATTCACAGCGTCCGGTCTCTCACGGTCACACGTGTAAGACGCGGTTGTGACACGAACGTCCATTCGTTAGGCGAATCGCTAGCGAAATTGTTGACTACCGATGCTCATCGGACCGAATCAACGTTCACGAGGTAATGGACGTGGCTGATGGCAATGTCTTGTCGCGTCGCGGCTCGTCGACGCCACCTGCGACAGCGGGAAAATTCTACAGGGGCATACTTTGCGCAGATTTACGTAGTAATTCTGCTCATCGACGTCTTTAAATACCCGTCGTTTAATTTTCTAAAGTGAAATACGTAAACAAGGTATACTGTTCGCTTTCCTTCGGCTGAAGTTACTCATTCTCTTCTTTTTTTCTTTTCTAAACTCTAACATGAACGATTGATCGTCGCTATTAAAAATTTCATTAAGTAGATACACTACACTGCGGCCTTGTTAAAAATGAATTCACAATTAGGCGAATAATACAGTCATTTTCATGTTTATTGCGCTTTAATTGCGCTTGCATATCACTGTAGATATGTAATGTAACGCATTTGCAGAAAAATTAATATTCAAAGGGGATATCGCAAGGTGGTAATCTGCAAGAGAATTAAAGGCTCGGTAGCCGGGATAGAGATCTTCGTGCAGTCACAGCTCGTTTGAGCGAGTACCTCAAGTGATTTCAGTTACACCTCGTTTGCGCGATCCACCGGCGGCTCTTATTATTTCCTTTCGAACGAGGAAGCACTTTTTTTCAATTGTACGATCGTAGTTGATGGATCGCAATTGCGGGCCTGATGGCGACGGATAACATTGTATGATCGTCAATCCATGGTACTGTACAAGTATACAGGATAATAAGTTAGCTAGTTGCACGAACAGTCTACATAATTATGAATGTTTCACAATTGAACATGCAATATTTAGGATACAACATCCCCTCGATCAAACATGATTCAATGTAATACAACTGCGATATAATGCAATTCGAATCATTAATTGAATCATATCAAAATGAAAATGACTAATACTAATTCTTAAATGTTTTTTCGATATAATATACTCAGCTTTTTTCCAATATTTTTTCATTAACAAAGATACACATTTTCTATCGTTATGTTTCTTAATATGATGTTTCGGAAAAAAATGTTTACAATATGTTCATTTTTATAAAAGCTGTAATTTAATTGAGTTGAGTATGCCATGCATTATGCTATCCTTGTAGTAAAGCATTTAAGAATAGGAGCATATTTTTTTAATCTTACAGCTTTTCCTTGAGTAAAATTTGTTATAATCCAATTTTTTATTCCTTGCATAAAAATATGATACTTTCAGCGTCATTATAGCTTTACCATCTTATAAAGGTTAAAGGCTAATTTAGAAATATTGCTAATTTAGCATGTTCTTCTTCTTTATTCGCACAGTGACTTTTTCGCGAAAATAACACGCGAGCTTTAGAAATATACGCGTAAATTTACTTTCTAATAGATCTTCCACTCGGACGCCTTTGGCTCCTGGGATCGTGTTTACCCGGCGTGGAGGTGGAATTACGAGCGAAAAGAACGGGGAATAGCGAATAAATCACGAACCACGGCTCTTCCACGTTATGCTAATGACACCTCCTGCATCCTGTGTATCCTTCGCGCAAGACGCGAAAGTTCAGACCGGCACGCCACGCGGCTTCGTTCTTCTTTTTACGGGATTCTGAGTAACACACCTCCTTGACGCAATTGCAGGAAATAAAACATTCTCCCTTGACATTTCTCTACATTCAACGCGGCGCAAATCTTTATCGCAGCGTCGGCTGAATCGAAAATAACTGGATAACAAAAGATTATTTGGCATCTTCGATATTGATTCGGACGAAAAATATTCTCTTGTACATAATGAATTAATAACACGTTAAGATATGATTCGAAATGAGAAAAGAACATTTCTTTCAGTTTAATCATTTGCTTAGTGTCATCGACTCATCGCGTTATCTCCTTGCTATCTGCCCAACGTGATTCGTCAAAGTCTTTATGCATGATTGTCATCATGAAAGTATTCATCGTGTACGAAGGTTTCCGCTCGTCACACCGCGAAGCGTCGCGCGATCACGAATTCATGACTAATGCTGGTAATCGGGCGGCCCGGCTGATGTGCACGTCGGGCACGAGTAAAAGCAACAGGACTGATCAACAGGCGAAGACACGCGCCATCGAGCACGCGCCGATAGATCTGACATCTCGACGCCCGACGCCATACACGTGACCGGAGGCTCATTACTCGGCCATCCTCTTCGCTCCTTTCACCTCCGGTTTTATCCTACTTCCTCCATCACCCTGTGGTCTCTTCCCGTCGGAAGACACGCGCCCGACGTCTCCCCCGATTTCCCAGAATCGACCTTTGAAAGATCGAATCGCGCCACGCCGTTGAATCCGAACGACCCACCGCGAACGTTCATGAGAGTTTCGTGAATCGGTCGATGCGGACCAGCTTCCTCTCTCTCGATCTCTCCCTTTTTCCTCCTGCGAAGGTTGTTTACTATGCCAAGATGGATGGTGGAGTTAAGGAGCGCGGCCCCAAGATGGTGAAGTCTGTTAGTGCTCGTAACCCTCATGTCCACGCGATCATCTGCGGTAGAACGATCGATGGTCGATAAGTCGAGGTGTCTAGCTTTCTAAGCGGACCTAATTGCTATCTCTTCGATATTCGCATTTCGTTTGAAGTATTAAGAATTGAGTGAACTAGTCACTACAATAATTATATAAATTTGACAAATTTCAACACAATTTTATATTCATTATCAACGTAATAACGATCCACCCAATTAAGCTTACATTCAAAGACCGTAACCTTATTAACACTCGCTACGATATACAGTGAGGAACGAATGTCAGATTCCGGAAGAATGTTGCACATCTCGAGAGCCTATCTTAATAACCAAATCGCACCGTCACTCCCAGCGGGCGACTTGGTCAGGCTTGGTTTAGTGAGAAGGGAAAAATTTGGGCCAAGGAAGCGCTTAAAGAGGACTCGCATACCTTACCTCTCTGCGGTAAGAGAGGTCCCATGGGAAAAGAAAGGCCAGAGAAGAGGAGACGAGAGAGAGGAAGACCGCGACGCCGCCGCGCCACGACGGCCACTAAATATTGTGTTCGCGCAGAGAATACAGCTCTTGGGACACGTGTAAGCGGGGGACCGCGGGATTCCGTATGAGCAGATCGGCCCGCCGATTATACGCTAATTCAACGCAAATTCCTTTCCGGAGATATCTGTATCGCTCGCATACATCAGCGAAGACCGCGGTAGCTCCTGCCGTTGCTGCTGCTGCTGCTGTTGCTGCTGCTGCTGCCGTTGCTGTTCCCGCTCTTGCTCTCGCTGCCGTTGATTTTGTTGCTGCCGCTGCTGCTGTTGTTTCTCCTGTTCCTCCTCGGCCCCCGGAATCGCCTACAGTCCTCCACGCTGGCTTAATCAGCATCCACGAGAAGACAACTATATAGCCGTAGCTTATACGTAGTTTCACGCACATGTGGCGTGCACACGTCGTTACGGAGACATTGAGTCTCCACGAAGGAGAACCGATGAAAGTTGGAAAGAAACTTCCGTTGTTGGCTACGAACGTAGTCAGATCTCTTGGATCAGAGTGATTCTGGGAGCTTTCCTGTTGATGGAATTTATTTCTACGCGCAAAGTGCATGACGAAACTTCATTAAATTGAATAAAAAATTATATATCACGTAGAATTAACTTAGTAACTTTTATAAAGCTCTGTTTGTATTATACCGAGCTGTGAACAATATAGTGACATTGTCAAGCATTATATCGCGCAGCTCCGACTGCTGTAACCGTCATGGCTGATGGTCATCTCATACCTCGTCTGTAATCGCGTTAGCGCTACGACGCGGTTACAGCCGCGCATTAATTAAGACTAATTAGTTCAGAAATTAAATACATATGTATGTCAACCAACAATTGATATCAAAATAAAAGAGAGAGAAAGAGAGAGAGAGGGGGAATAAATGAAAATTCGAAATGCGCTTTAAATCGCGGACTACTTTTCCACCGATCCATTCGATGCGTCACGATTTCAAAGAAAACTACCATGAAGTTATACTATGGAAAACACGGTCGATCTTGACGATACTTGGACCGCGTACTTTCTCACGCGCGGATCGTTCTGAAGAAAGTTACGCCGCGCCGGCGGGAAAAGAAGCAGGCTACCGTATATCCGCGGTATGCACCTATACTCCGACCGAAGGTCCGGGGCAGAGGGCCGAAGATATATCACGTTGTCGGCCGACATACCATTCTTTTGCGGCATGGCGCGCGGCCGACACTGCGCGGCAGCAGCATTCACAAATTAAGGAGCGCCAAAGTCCACGGCGGCGCGGCGTAGGTATGGCGCTATCGCGCTTCATAAAACTTCGTTAGCACGAAGCCGGGGGAAGTAGACGTCCGAGCCTGGCCACGGGTATATACTCACATAAGCGCTGATGGTCCCGCGAGACCACCGTAAAAATTCATTTTGCACCTCGGCCGTGTAATTCAGCCGGATTCTTGCATCTTCACCAGCCGGACCAGTGGAACGTATTAGATGGGCCATGTCCGCGCACTTCGTAGTTAATGACTTCGCTCGGCCTGCCGTCGCGCTATGTGCGGTACGTTTAATAATTGTACAGCAACAGAGCGCACCCTTAATTATTCGTATTATCCGTATGCGTAAATTCCGTCCTCTTTCCTGCGCTCTGCTCTTCGAACATATAAAAAGCATTACTTACGGTTGTACGAAAAAAATTTTGATTTTTATAAATCCAAATTCCAGCTTTCATCTTTTATTTTCATTAGAATTGTTTCAACACACATAGACATAATTGTCAAATTCGATTGATCAATACTTGTACTGTAAAGTTCCTTACATCGTTATTCTCGACACATGACGACGCCTAATGTCATTACATTTCGATACGTTCGTCGTGTGTTCGTTAATTTTTGTCGCGCAGACTGCACATATAAAATGAAAATCGTACACAAGGTGTACCTACGTTCTCGTTTAGAGACCCGCCACGTGTACCATCTCATACATATACCTGCTCGTGCGGGCAGGCTCGCGCGTGGTTCCCGTCATTAGGTACGTAGTCTCGTTAGAATGAACTTTTTTTTTTCGTCGTCCACTAATGAGGTGGTCCGCGACTTGCAGTCCATGTGGAGGGTAGCCCCAGCATACGTTGGTAGCCAGCTTCAGGTCTGAGGGCAGCTTATATGACACCCCTACGCAAATCCGGGGAGACGGAGACACTATTTTTAATCTACCCGCGGGACGCCGACTCGATGGAATTAAAACGCATGTCTCGCTACGAAAGCTTGTTGCCCTGTCGCCCCTACGCGAAAAACATGTATCCCTTTTAGAGTACGTCTCCTGGAATCGGGGTTCGTTAGAATGTCACGTTAATAGTTGTCATCGAGCGGCGGTCCGATGATTAATTTTGGACGTTAATTTTAGCAGGCGGACTAGAGTTCATACGGTCACGTTCGGGTATACATTCAACGACGATCCAAAGTATGATGTGAATAATAGAACATCGCTGAAATAATTGATACAAGACTCTGTTGCGAAATTCTTGGCTGCATTATTAACCCTCCGTCACAATGTGAAATTTTCACTCTTTGTCAGCAATATATAGTTGAACTTCAGTACAAATTTTCATATTCTTGACTATATGAAAGTCTAAAAAAATTCTTTCATATTTGTGAAAGCTTTAACAATGAATATTAACATAGTTGGATTGTATATATTTTACTTATTTTTACAAATTTAAATTTATCTACCAAAATATCTCCGATCTTGTTTACACATTTACGATGTAATATGTTTCATGATTTGCTGAATAGTAGCGTTATATTAATGAATGATTTTAATACAGACATGAAAGTTAAAAATTACTGTCAGAATAAGTTAAGAATAGTGAATTCAGTAAGTTTAAAACAATTGGTAAATGAATCAACGAGAAAAATAAATACTTCAGAGACAATAATTGATTTAGTTTTTACTAACGAAGAAATAGAGGTAACAGTTGAGTATGAGCTAAAAATAACGGACCATTCAGTAATTGTCTTATATTGGGGTGTAAGTGCGAAAAAGAGAATAGAATGATTGTATGTAGGAATTATAAGAAGATGGATATAGATAAATTTAGAGAGAATGATTGAGTGTAATGTAAATATTCTCGAAGGTAATAATGTTAATGATCTGGCGAATTTAACTATAAATGCGATTGTAAAATGTCTTGACGAGGTTGCATCTAGAAAGAAAATTATACTGCGAAATAAATGGCGAGATAAGTAATGGTTTTCCGAGATCCGTCAAATGGTAAATCTAAGAGACGAGGCCTATAAATTAGTTCGAATAAGCAAAAATAATGATGATTGGAAATTGTTTCGACAACTGAGAAACAAAGTGGTTGATGAATGTAAAAAGGCCAAGAGAAATAATTTAGAATCTAGATTAGATAAAAATATAAAAAATCCTAGACAAATGTGGAGATCGCTTCGGGAGCTGCTGAAGGATAGTACGAGTAGAGATAATTACAGGGAAAATCAGTGTGGAGACACTTTGTATAGTAATATATATGACAAATATTTTTAATAGATATTTTGCAGATAGCATATCAGGGACTTTAGAAAGTAATGATACAATGGAATCAATAATAGATAAATATACTGAAAGTAAATTTGAAGTTCTTAGTACAATTAATATAGGCGAATTAAATCGAATAGTTCATAGATTAGGAAACAAAAGTGGTACAGAGGAAGGAATAACTTGAGATAATGAAAAGAGTGGTAACGGTAGCAAGTATAAATTATGCGAAGTACTGAATAGATTAGAGAAAGGAATATTCCTAAATGAGAGGAAAGAAGCTATTGTAATTCCTATATAAAAATACAAAGAACAAAAACAATAGAAGAATTCGATCTATAAAATAAGTTATCGATTTACGAGAAGGTACTAGAAATAACAGTTCACAATCAGTTAGTTGACTATTTGGAGAATAATAAATTATTAGAAGAGTCAATCAGGGTTTAGAGCGAGATATTCACATGAGACTGCCCTTCAACCGATTATATCGAGTTGGAAAAGTAGTATAGGTGAAAGAAAAATGATAGGAGTGATATTTTTAGATTTAAAAAGGGCGTTTAAATTAATAGATATTTTGTTAAAGAAAATGAAAAGTTATGGGATAACAAGGGTAGGACTTAGGAGTGCAGAGGTATAGTGCAATGTAGATATATGAGATGTTTAAGTCTTTGGATAATTAATAAATAGGCATTATATTAGATTGTATCATACATTGTAGCTATTGAAGCTAATAAAGATCAATCAATCAATCAATCAATCAATCTTTCTTTTCCTCATTCTCCGATTCACCGAAGCGTCTAAGTGGAAGTAACTCAAGCTGGATCTATTTGCTCTTTCCGGGTTTCCTCGAGCCGCACTAACTCCTCTGCACTCCGGCTGTAATCGACTGCCAGTCGAGATCTTCCTCTCTCGAATACATTCTGGCGCGGGCGATGGTTCCCATTCATCCAGCTCGTCCCGGTTGACACCCGGCCGTTGCCGTCACTTAATTCGCGAATATTTCACCGACGCGTCACCCCGAAAATACGCTACAGCTGCTCGCGTCGTGTCTACAATCGGGGCCACCTTCGGCATACCCCAACGAAGAGCATAAATCTCAGCGCTGATACATTTTTACTTATCACGTTTCCATCGCGCGGTTTCCTCGTGGTCTCGCGTTACTCGCGCGGTAATCTCGCCATGCGATTTAAACGACTGACAAACGAATTATCACCTCGCCTTTCTTCATGTATGTTGCAGACAGCTTTACATTGGGGAGCTAAACATGGTAACGAGAACATCGTTAAATTAATAGCGGGTACTTACAAAGACTACATCAAGAGTGTCAATGAAACTACGGTGAGTATCGTTTCCCTAAGATCGATGGATAAAATATTTGTTCATAAAATTAGTGTGTATGGACATTATAAAATGTAAGAACGATGGTTTAATTTACATATGGAATATTGAAGCGATTATTCGATCTTATACTATTATTTGAACGATAATGTAAATTCCTATTTTTTTTTTTATATTTCCGATGTCTGACCATTGGTTGCCTCCATCGGATGATGCAGAATGGGGTAAGTGTGTCTTATTTTTTAACTATAGCTTAATATGTTTTAAGTAATACGCAGTAAGTAGATTAGCAATTTATAATTATATTAAAAAAATAACGTCTTTAATGAATTCTATTTCTTACATCAATGATTTTTACATCGAGATTAAGACAAAATGTATCCCAGATACATTTGGATAACATCGAGAAAGAGCGAGTATCTGCGGCGGTCCTTGTCACGATCGCGTATAATTTGCCAGACGTACGGAGAGCGGGATCGGTTTAGGGGGCGAGTCGTGTTGTAAGAGGTAGAACAAACGGAGAGTCAGCGTAGCAGAAAGGAAGGAAGGCAGGAAGGAAAAGGAAAGGAGAGAGATGGTCGAAGCGCACAGAAAAGCCCGCAGATAGGATCGGATGTGTGTGGTCCCGCCGCTCTTTGCTCTTTATAAGACTTATATAAGCCGGGAGTGCTTCACGACAAGAGACGGCGTGCGACGAGGGAGGCGAGTACTTAGAGGAGGAAAGAGGGAAAACGAGGTCCTTGCTCGTTAGTGGTTCGCGACAAACTCCATCTCGGGCTCCTATCCTCGCGTTATACTGGACAACAAAGTTATTTCAATTTTTTTGTTGCGGACATTGCATTGGGCTGTGATTGCCAGTATTTGTTACTCTAAAGCCAATTAGGTTTATAATCTTTACAAGACGGAAAGCCACTATAGGGCCTGTCATAGAAATACAATAAATTATAATAAATCTTAGGCTCTGCACATATGAAAGAAATATTAAAAACAGAAATAAATATTAAATATTAGAGAAATAAAAAAGTAGGAATAGAGATTAAATGTAACGCGTACAATGAATACAAATAGAAATAAGTTATAACATATATGATGTCTTGTGTTTTATTTGTATTCGTTATGCGTTATGTTCAATCTATTTCTAATTTTTTATTTCTTTAATGTTTTATATCTATTTCTATTCCTAATGTTGTCCGCAAAATCTTACTCGAGAAAATGCTGTAAGATTTTAAAAATAGACCTTCCGCTCTCTAAATGTTAATCTTTCTTCTTTCTATCACATAAGCCATGATGATGTATTTGAGCAATACATCATTATAATTTTATGAAAATTTAATTTTTTATATTACACTTACAATTAGCGAGAATATAACGATTTTACGACAAATTGAAATATTTGATATTTTTGAATTGTCGTTTCGACCAGTTGGAAGGAGCTTACTTAACTCGTTTAAATTTTTTCCTTTGTCGTTCCGTCATTAGATGGAAATTGAATTCGAAGCGCGTGTATTCCGAAAGCCGGTTCATTTATCTTCTTGTAAGGTCTTCACCATAGCTTCTTCGCGCATGGTAGACTCATTTGTTTCCGCCGGTGTAATCCGAACTGACCTGTCGACACCGCAGCACACCTTTTCTTCCTTGCCTCTAAATCCACGTTCTTCTACAATTCGTTGTCATCCGTTGAGCGTTCTCTCAACTATAGAAATCTTATCGAAAAAAAAAACGACAATTTTCTTTATACCATCGTTTATAACACCGCTTCGATAATTTCCAAACCATATAAAAAAAATTGGAAAATAGTTTCTTTAAATAATTTGATATAAAATAGAGAAATTAAAATATAGGAAAATATTAAAGTATACGTTACATATATATTATAGATTTCCCTAGTATTTTTGTACATTTTTCAAGAGTAAGGTCCAGAAGTCAAGAGTATATAAGAGTATAGCAGAAGAGAATCAAGAGTACACGCATAAGAGTGTATGAGAGATTTCCTTAATACAGAAACATTATGCGCGCAGACGTCGCTATTTTCGTACCTTCCCAATGACAATCCCGGCTGACTCGATGTTGCTGGGGATTAGCGCCGGATATAATGAATACGGTCGTGCTCGTGTACGTACCGATGTAGAGTAGGTAATCCACACCCGGACGGGGGAGATCTGTCCTCGGCGAATCCTCGCTCTGCTTTTTTCCACGGCGCGGCTTTAGGACCAGACTGTGGATCGCGCGGCGCGGCGTAATCTGTCACCGGCATCGCTCCTGCGCCGCGCTTTCCTACGGCTTATCCCGGGCACTGGCTTTCCCCCAATCCCGTGGCAAATGAAAGAACGGTGGGAAAAGAGTAAAAAAAAAAAAGAACTCCGCGATTACCCGGTAGCTTCGTAATGTACGCGGAATCGCCTGTGGCACAGCGCCGATCTCATCCTCGACTAATATCCGCCACTCGAGGGCATCGATACCGGTTCGCTTGACATGGCCACCGGAAACCTGAAAAAATCAGTAAATTGCAAAAAGCACGATAATGGGAAATAAAAAAAAAATTATTCTCTTCCTCATGCGTGCTTCGATTCGCGTGTTACTCGATATTCATTAGTTTTCTTTGAATTCTTGCATTATTTAAAATGTCACTGACTCGGACAAGTTATTTTACCCAGGATGTTAACATCAAGCTGCGCAGCTTCATCTCATCACGCAAGCTTTAGAATTTTCGATGCAGCGGAATGTTTCTCGGTGCAACAAACACCGAACGGATCTGACTGATTGTGCTTTTAGTGTAAAAAATCATAGCGCGAGCGGTCTGTTTTTTTCGAATGTTTGGTTTCGTCGGTGAAGAAACTCCGGCTTGCTTATCGTAAGAATTTACAGCGGTTTTGCCGCCACTTATCAATTCTTTTTTTAAATCCCCGGTCGGTGTTAAATAAAACGGGTGCGCCGCAGCCTCGACGAAGCAGATCGCAGTCACTGGCATAATCTGTCACCGGTACCGCTTCTACCGTACTTTTCTACGGCTTATCGCGGCATCAGCTCGCATTTAATCCCCGCAAAAAACGGTGGTCCCGTATTCACAGGAGACTCCCGTAAGCCGACCGTCTGCATCGCCTGGCGCCTGCATCCTTACCCGACGTAACGACAATTCTATCCTTGATTAGGGTTTTGTAAATGCGACTAGAATGTATCTCATGAGTGATAACCATGTAATTCCTTATTAGAATTCATCATTAGGAATGGATAATATGAAAAATTGTTAACAATAAGAGAAATTGTCGCGCGTTATAATATTTTTAGTAGGGTTGGAGTGATAACCATGTAATTCCTTATTAGAATTCATCATTAGGAATGGATAATATGAAAAATTGTTAACAATAAGAGAAATTGTCGCGCGTTATAATATTTTTAGTAGGGTTGGGAAGTAACTAGTTACTTGTAATTAAGTTACAGTTACAATTACAGTTACTTTTTTTCAATAACTATAACTTACTTCCTTTTTTTCATCTGTAACTGTATCTTAACTTAGTTATTTCTTCCAATAGCATTTCTTCCAATAACTAATTTAACAGTTACTTTACATTTTAAACTTATTTGTTAATTTAATGTGACTGGTTAAAATCTGAATACTGATTTAGACTACAGTTCACTTGATGCTACAAATGCTTCGAAGTATTTTTTGATAGGTCAGTAAATTGTAAACGTAAATTATTTTTTTCTTGAATAACTAATGATATTGTCATTCATATTGTTCTGTTATTATAACAGAAAAGTAACTGAAAGTAATTAAAAGGTTACTTTTTTAGTAACTATGATTGTAACGAGTTAATTTTTAATCTAACTTGGAACTGTAACTGTTATTTTTACAAAATAACTTTTCCAACCCTGAATTTTTTAGTTTTTACAAATTACTGCAACTTGGATCATCAAAGATTGGAAAAGAAAAAAATATGAAATAGATATATTTAAGCAAACTGTAACAAGAAGCCTAATCTCTAGGAATAAAATTTTAGTTAGTCCGAAGTTTAGTTTATCCGATTAGACTCGTTCATGTTTCAGTTTTGTATCTTCATCGCAGTTAGGATTGCCATCCTTTTTTCCCCCGTTTTCTTCTTTTAGCATGTCCGGGAATGTCCAAGAGGATTTCTCGAAGCCGTCCGAGATTTTAAAATGCCTTTTAAGTATTTTGCTTTGACTCTCACGTTATCCTGTATTAGTCTCGATTTGCAATATGTAAATATAAGTAGTAACTTTTAAGCCGATCAGTCAAATGTGAAAAAAATAAGCGATCAATCAATTTTTTGTGGCTTACAATAAGCCGCATTTTTTCTAAGACATATTTTACTAATTTATACGTATTTTTGTATGCGTTCAGGATTGCAAACTAAATGTCTGCCATTTTTTCCTGATCTGATTTTAAAAATTTTGATGTAATCTTAATATCACTGCAGTGAATATACACACTAAAAAACCTATTTGATTGAATTACCTAATCTTTTGTTTGGATATGGGCAAACAAATCTTTTAAAAATAATTTAGTTGAAAAATTTGATTATTGTAACATTTTACTTATATTATCAGAAATAAGTAGAACGTACAGAGTACAAGTAGAATGAAGTACAATAATCGAACTTTTTGGAGTTGAATTTTGATTATGCGAAAATATACGAGACATGTAAAAAAATGTCTACACAATAGATCGCAGAAAATGATATTGCCTTCCAACCGATTTTCGACCAGGCCCACGTCGAAGAACGAGATATTCTCGGAACGTGCGAGCTTCCTCCCCCCCGATTCCTTCACACTTCTAGAATAGGCGGGGGAATGGAGAAGTGCCGTTATGATATAGCGGCTCGTAAAGGCGGCCCGATGTAGGAAAATATTAAAATTGAAAATCTTCAACGGTGATATACGCGTGCGTGATATTGGTGGCCGGCAGCTGTCCTGTTCCTGAAGGCTGCTGCAAGGATGAAAGAGAGAAAAACGAAAAAGTGAGGCAGAAAAAAAGGACATGTTACGCGCGAGTAGGCGCACTCTAGAGAAGAAACGAACAGAGACGAGAAAGACGGAGACGAAGTGGCGGTAGGGACGCGATATTGTCTCGAGACTCCGCGTGTGCCAGGACATTGCTACTTTAAAATATCATCGTGAGCATAAAAAGAGGGTTCTCCGCGTGCACGTATCCACCTACATACAGAGTGTTTCAAAAGTCACTCACTTTCTAATAACGTGAATCTAGGATCCAATATGCCTATTTGATAATTAAAATTCAAGCTTTATAATCATCGAGGTGTTCTATTTTTTTTAATATCCTGATCCAAATTATAATCTCATTAAAATCCACTTAAATGCTTTGAGGATATAAAGTTATCTCTCTGATGTAAAATAAAAAATTCTATAAAACCTCTATCGCGTTTCTAGTTCAAAAACTGTCGTAAATTTGAACATTTAAGCAATAAGCTGTTCTTAATTAGATTTCCAAAATATCTACGAATCGCAAGAAGCCGTTGCTTTTACGACACCTCGTAAGTGCACATCCACATCACGAAGGGATGAGCAAGGGTGCGTGCGTGAGCTCGGTAAAGGGTGTGTCGTGCCACTTGTCGCGAGGACACACGTGTCGCATGCTATTGGAGTTGGCAAAAGGGTGACGCGCAAAGTCCACCCCATATATGTGCCGTTTTCCGTTCTATATGTGACCGTGTTTATATGTCGTGACTTTTGCGCGCGTACCTTTAGGCGCGGGGATTTTAAAGTGAAATAAATTAGAAATTTTAAGGGGGTGAGCCACGCGCGAATCAGCCAACCCCTTCTCTCCCTCAGCTCGTATTATCGAGGGTGCCTGAACGCGGAGGGTGCGTCCCGTTTCGATAACTACGATCGCGGTTTTGACACATTTGTCACTATCGTTTATTGCACAGTTCGATATTAAATGCTACGATATACAGTCGAGCGTTGTTCATGAACTCAGTCATGGGGACGATTTTTTAATCGCACTTCCGTAACGCGGCCAAATGTCGCGCTCGGTCGCGTATCTCGAGGGTGATTTTAATTGAGGGTAAAAGCATTATACAGATTCAAATCGGCTCTTTCGTTACGCATTTTTCCACCATGGGCTTTACAGCCGGTGACACATATAGCCAATGTAATGTATTACGATTATGCATGCCGCAAATATAATTGAAATGAAACATATTGCATCTGCAAATTCAATTTACAAAAATCTTTTTCTGTGCATTTATTCTTTTCTCTTATAATTTAATCAAGAGACCCTCAAAGTGATATTTTTGAAAAATTTCTCGATATAGAAATATACTGAAAGAAAATATTTTGGTTATCAATAAGAAATATAATAAAACGAAATAATTCTGATTATATGAATCAGAAGTCTAATTATGATAATCAGAATTCTAGTTATTGTAATTGAATTTATGTCCATATAGTATAGGAGTTTGCAGCAACATTATTGCAATGCAATGCACTTTGCAATAATATTATTGCAACGTTACTGTAATATTGCTGGAATGATTTGTGCTGTATGGACAGTATCTCCATTAAAATGTTTAATAGATTTAACTATAAGTGTCCGATGTGTTACTTTTCTATTTAAATCTACCAAAAAAAACTCTAATTAATGCAACAAGACTCTAAAATTAAGATCAATAGATAGAAGCTTATTTAAAAAAACTCCATTTTACATTCGTGTCATATGGTGAATATGAAAAATACATAGAGTACAACAGTATTTTGATATGTTTCAGACGCACCTGGTTTTTTCCCTCCTTCGTTTCCTCCCTTCAAATATTTCGTATATTTTACATGTAAAATGCACTTTTAAGACAATTTCATCTGCGTTTTCGTCTCCGCCGGATAATGACTCGCACACGCACACAATTACGTGCAATTTGTCGTACTTATCGACGCGAGCATCGTGACCGCGGCGTGTACATGATACAACGTGCTCTTTCATGAATGCTAGCCCACGGCAGGAATACACGATGTCCCTGACCGATTGCGGTTACTTTTCACCGTAAATACCGTCTGCGAATTGTGCCGAGGCGAAGCATGTTCGCGAGATCGTCGAGCGATGAATAGCCTTTCAATGGAAAACAATTCATGACGCATCATTTGAGTTGCGCTCAAAAGTGTTGAAACCTACGTTGCAGCCTGTTGAGTTTTAATTTGGTTCCTTTTGTTATTCGTAGGACTACTACACCGCTCGTGTTCGTTCAAAGATCAATTGTTCATGAATTTCGATTTGTCAATTGAAAGGGACAAAGCTGTTTATAGAGACTTCATATATCGGTGGCTTCGCGTTTTGCATACCTTAATTCAAGGCCGCACTACGTAATCGGCTCTTCTTGGCTGATCGGTTTTCAATGACTTTTATATAAATTAAACCAATTTTCCTTCAGCAAAAGAGGTTACAGCTACGATGCGAGTATTAGCTCATATTCTATCACATATCATGAGATTTAATTTGGACTTACGATAGAGATACTTTATCTAATTATAAATATATAGATATTGCAAAATCAAATAATTTTGGCTCAATCTCGAGTTCGATTTGAAATTAATTGATTTTTAGGACCGTTTTGATTTGATATTTACTAGATATTCTATTGATCTTCAAAAGAAGATGCACATTTTATCGATGCATGTTGATAAAATATCGATTTTCTTCGAAGATCAATAGAAAATGTAATCTATATCAAACGATCCGAAAAATCAATCGATATTGATTTGATTTCGATTATGAACCAGGGAAGTTTTAAAAATGCTTAAACAGAATATTAAAATATTACTTTCTGATTTTGGACATATTGTCTACTTTCTAAAATCTTTAAAGTGGAATCTAATTTTAAAGAATGACAATTGAGCCAATGTTGAAAAAAGATGGCTCAATTATCAATTTTTAAGAGTGAGATTTCTTTAGAGTTAGATTCTATTCCAAAGATTTTAGAAAGTAGGTATTTTTTTAATTTGGGCCAAAGTTATATAAATAAATTTATTTTTTTTAATTTTATAAATTGATAAATTTGACTCGAGTTATCCATTTTACGATATAAAATACAGAAGAAAACGATTATCTCATACTGTGGTACCTGCAGCATAATTTTCCGTCCGATATCCAACATACATTATTTCGACGATCAAAATCATCCGTGCGGCGATAAATTCATAGACCTTATCGGATTCACTTGTAACTATCATAATGCTACTACGCATTAAAGTGGATCGTCGGTCGCGATCAAATGCACGTATTGTATTACCTTTATAAAAGCGAAAGAGAGCCATCGGGGCCGGCAGCTGTTGCCTGACACGCGAGCTGGAAAAGCAGCTCTTTTCACCTGCCTGCCCGAGTCGAACGAGACTAATTGTGAGATAACGCCTTCTTAATATTTCTGCCCTCGCAATAAATGGTTCGTACAGCGCGATATCCCGAAGACCTTGACGTGTCGTTCGCGACGATGAAAATGTAAGAGCTCCACTTAACATTTTACGTTTGTAGATTAGTTTGATATTATCTCTTAATGAAACGATGTCGCTTAATAAAAATATCTTGTATGAAATAGCATCACATGAAAGGAAACGTGCCCACGGATTGATATTTGTTCAAGCATTTGTTATTTTCCTTTACACATTATACATCAAAGGTCTCATGTCGTTTAATGACCTGACTTTATTTAAATTCACGTTAAGATCGTCTGTTCAATTACGTGCACAATCGATTTATATGTACATAATGTATATATCCAAATGTTTAACTTTTTGTGCTACTCACAGATCGATCAAAAAATTGTCAAGAAATAATTTCGATTTTAGGTGCAGATTAGCCTCGCTTCGTAATGTTAAATATTGTGCTAATTACGACTCTAATTAAAATGTGTCTTGAAGTCAAGATTAATCAGCGGACAATCTATATTATCTCAATTTGCTTGCGGCATTTAGAAGAGGCATTGTGTTCAGATAGGAATATGAAGATTCGCATAAGAGCTGAATAAAAATGCATGCGTGCAAACGATAGAGGCGATGCACGCGAGGCTAGTTTTTCGTCTCGCCGTTTCCCTTACACACGCACGCACATATGTGATTGTTTCGGATCGCGCCGTTGTCGCGGAAATGCGAATTCGCACGCTCGAGATGATATTCATAATACGGTGCCATTAATTACTCATTGTCTTTGCGACGGTACCGCAACCATCCCTCTTTTCTTTCCGTGTCTCCTTCCTATCGTTGCTGTCTTACTCGTAAATGTACGTCACGCATTCGAGCAAATCATAATAAGATATGCAACATGTCGGACAGAAGGTGTGATACGGTCCCTCTCTATTATTTTTTTTCCACCTTATTACGATTTCCTTCTATCGGGAGAAAGAGAGAGAGAATGAAGGAGATTGGCGTATCCTTTTCGTAAGACGGCGCCGGAAATGGCGGACAACACGGAGGAATACACGTGTACAATTACAGATACATTATTCATTAAATTGTAGACCGAACATGTTTATAAGTATATTAATAACGCGCGCGCACTTTGCGTCAACGTGAAAGCACGTGATTTGTGAACATTGTGTTCGCGTGATATTTTACACGCTCGTCGAACGAGAATATTGTTCGTCTTTTAATTTGCCTAATTATCGATACGCTCTCCTTACTCCTGAACATAATTAATATCTATATAAGTGTATTTAAACGTCGCTACGGAAAGATCGGAGATACGTCCATTTATTCTTTAAACGATTGAAAACGTTATGCCTTGTACTAAAATATATATATCAAAGAGATCCTCAAATAAGATATTGGATATCTTTTCAACCCATTTCTATCAATGTAGATTAATTTTAATCTTGATTTAATTTACTCTTTATCTTTTTCTTTTTCTATTATATAAAATTAAAAGAAGATAAAAAGTCAGTTAAAGTCGAGATTAAAATTAATTTACATTAGCAGAAATGGATATTAGGCAATTTTTGATTGTCCACCATATTTAGGATGTGCTTAAGATAAAATGAAATGAATATCTCATTCTATTTTAAGTGTTTAATCTATCTATATTTAGAATAATATCTAATGTTACTTGAAGATCTCTACGTCAAATTATTGTCATTGCATTTTAGGGATACACACCTTTGCATATCGCTATGCAATTTGGCCACGAGAACATATTCAATCTCTTAGTTCAAGTATACGGTGAGTATGCATTTTCTCTGTGAAATGACAAAACCCCGTAATGATCGCATGATTTAATGACGGATTTTGAAAATATATTTTCAGGCGCGAATCAGGACATTCGTGACTACAGCGGTAGGAAGGCCAGACAGTATCTAGCCTCGCAAGAGGCGGCAGTCAGCCAGGACACGTTCCACAGTAAGTACATTCTCTTTATGAAGGAAGACGTTACTTAGAGAAGCGAAATGCAACTTTTGTACATAATCTGCGAAGGGTTGCGTTTGCGTGGATATTCTGAGATATTCTTCATAATTAGCATTAGTTCCTTCAATAGTATACAAAAAGAACAGTTTTACTGAAATACGTAAAAATGTAACTAGATATAGATTTGAAAATAATTTTGTTTGGCTGTGAAACAAATTATGTAAAATTTTTAAGCATGAGGATGTTGTAAAAAATTTTAACATTCTAAAAATTAATTTGAGCGTTCTACATAATTATTTTGATAATCCAACGAAATTAATTTCAGATTTGTGTATCTAGTTAAATTTTTAAATACTTCAGTAAAACTGTTCTTTTCGTGTATGATATTAACGTCTCTAATTCGTATATTACGAATTAATGGCGTCTTTTATAAATATGACTTATGAGACTATTTTTGAGAACTTTAACTATAAGCTGTACAAAGCAATCTTCTCGCCCACTTTCGAGAATATAGTACACGTTATTTTCATTCATTTGTCGATTTAAGAAAAACAACCCGTTTCGTGTTGACGAACAAGATCACGACGACGTTTTATAAATTATTCATACCAATCCTCCCTTTCTCCCCGTCGTCTCACATATGCGAAATTGCAGCGAAAGTTTGACCGTGGGATATTAAAATCTTTTTTTTCACATATTGTACGAATCTTCTTTTTTTTCACATGTTATCTATCAAATAAGACATTGTTCGTTTCACGCTATGAAAACGGGGGCCGTAGAAAGAAAGCAGTTTGCATAACGTGAATACAAAAGATACATAATCGCCGTCTGGAAAAGTTGTCTAAAAGAATTCCCGATCCTGTGCCAAACGCGCCCCGACCATCGCTTACGTCGCCGCCGTAAAACCAATTACGCCTCGTAATATACTGTAATTTACACCGTTTGTCAGTGTGAGTCCCGTCAAAGTTCCGTTGCTTTCCACCGTGTATCCCTTGTCGATCATTGTTCATCATTCTCCCGCTCGTTTTCGTGACGTTTGCTTGTCACGCTCCAGCACGGTCCGTTAACAGTCGATTCCACCTAATCTTTGAAGATCGCATATGATGCAGCAACGATATTGTTAGTACCTTGCAAGATAGTATTCTCAGACTAGATACTCCGCGTGCTTACATCTGGACTTTATCTTAACATCGCTATTTCTGCATATCGCTAAATTTCGCACGTCTATTAACATCCTTGCTGTAGTAACTCTGCTATGATTAACTCTCAATATATATCGTTACCAGCAATACTGTGTAGGTAACAATGCATCTTCAAGCTAGGATATCTAGGATATTTTTCTATCGCTTTAGATGCCTCTTTAGATTTATTAGGTGTATAGACGTAGGTCAGGCATGACGTGACGCGGTATTCGGAATAGTCGAAATGGAGAATGGTTACGGGCTCGCTCTTCGGTGAGTATTTCGGGGCTCTGGAAGTATTCTTCTGTTGTAGGGATTACTGCTGCCGCTACACTCAGGCAAGTTCAGAAGCACACCTCCGCTAAAGTAGTAAAGCGCTTGTGTGTCGCCAGATTAAAGTACGTAGGCGCACCTTAGAGTAACGTATGACTGTCACTTTTCTGCACTTCTGACGTGAGTATCTCGAAGTTTCACGGGCCTCGCTGCGCGAGTGTGTGTACGCTCCAGAGACTCGCCCGAGGATATCATTTGCCGAAAGAAGCGAGCGTTGAACACGAACCCGTTTTGCTTCTGGCGCTTTACGAGCAATGTTCGTTCCCCTGCTAAACGTCTGAAATGTCGAAAATGTGTTGATGTTGAAAGAGTTTACAGTAGTTTTGACGTACTTATTCCAGGAGTAACAACTCTGTTGATGTGCATAAATATTCACTTCTAACATATTGGATCATCTAAAAACCGCGGATACTTTTTAGATGACCCAATATATTCACTTCAGAAATTAATTTATTTAATATATAATCAATTATTAGTAACGAAACAATCTCTTTTCGTGCGTAACATACGTGTACATTCCGTTTCCTTTTCATCGATAAATGTTGATCATACGTTTCGCAATGGCTATGAAACATAAATTATTCAAGTGGCAGTAGTACATCGTCGTAGAAAATTAATATTATGTAACTGGCAATGTGAAGTGAAATTAATCTTGGAATTGAACTTGTAATTTTTTATGTCATAAATAATGAAGCGTTGACACAAATTAAAACATAATAAGACTCTCTACTCCTGCATCGTCATTTATTTTATCGTTATATAAGATATTTCGTTTCACATCATTGCTACTATTATTTGTTATTGTTTTTGTGTACGTGATAGAGAGAGAGAGAGAGAGAGAGAGAGAGAGAGAGAGAGAGAGAGAGAGTGCGTGTGTAATGTGTTATAACTTAAATAGAGCATGTACACGTAAGCATGAGAAGCACATACATACATATCACATCAGCCGATTCTCAGCATCACGTTTTATTCACACTGGATAATTATTATATCTGATAACAATGACAGGACGTGTAATTCTCGAAAGGGAAAGTAGACTCAATTTTTATACTAATTTATTTAACCGTATTATTAACTTCCCGTTGACTCCCCTATTCTTTCTATCTAATTCTATATTACGTGAATTATACTTTTATTAATTATACGAAATAATTTACACACACACACACACACACACACACACACACACACACACACACACACACACACACGTTAAGATTATTTTTTAATTACAGATTTGTTATTAACAAAATTTGTGCGTATAAAGCTGCTTCTCTTTAGACTTTATTAAGTATATTAGCCATAATTAATACATCCCGCAATATCGTATTTTTTAATCAATAGCTTCTTTTTCTTTTTACTCGATTCTAACTCACTTGCAATATTCTTTTATCAATCTTCCCCTTTTCTCGCTGTCTGTACGAGACACAGTTTCAAATGATTTTCTATTTTATTTCAGAAATAAAAGCAAGGAAAAAGCATGCAGGTAAGAAATAATTCCTTTGGTGTCCGAGCGTTTTAGTAGAGCGTTTTAGAGACTAACTTAGCGCATGAGAAACAAGCTAAATAGACATTAACACCAAAGCATTAGTTTCCTTTTCATTCCGTCAATTTTATAGTTTTAATAACCCCGCTTATAATCGTATAGTGTCAGTTTTGATTTTATAATAATCGAAGAGTATTATATTTCCATTGTAGAATTATTTAACGTAAAAAAATATAAATGGTCATCAGAGATATACGCGAGTCTATCGATTGGCCGTATTCTTCCATTGTAAAAGTTACGTTGTAATAAGTAAGACAACTGCAAGAGCATCGTAACAGAGCGATTGATTGAATACACAGAGAAAGATCTTGGTTTCCTACGAATTGGCTCGTTGAACGTTCGCGTGAAACGTACTACGGAAGCCTTCAGCCAATTCCTGGGTGTGGCAACCAGCAGTACGACTAACAACAACAACGAGAAGATTCATAAATCGTGGGGATCCGCAGATAACGTTCAGGTATTATTCTCTTGGATTCAATGTGTCATATATCGAATTGAACACGTTACAGATTAAGATAATGCATAAATTTCATAATGAAAAATATACGTATTTAGTTTCTTTGATTAAATATGTCTGTTCGCGTTGCTTGAAATCCCCAAAAAAGTACGCACTGTATATATATGTATAATTATATATTACATTATCTAATAAAAAATATATGAATATTTATAATAGAAATATATAATTATACAAATTAATAGAATTCTATAAGTAGAATAAAGGCAAATGCACACATATTGGTTAATATAATCATTAATAACGCATGCAGTGTTACTGTCCATTCTAATTTCTCGTGTTTCGCTGTGACGTTTCTTGTCGCAAGCTGGAGCAGAAGTTGATGCCACCGCCGAAGTACGCGCCCATCAAGAAGCGCAGGAGCAGACGGCCGCAGGATTTCGGTTCATCGCAGGAGCGGCAGCAGGTCGCCAGTCAACCAACCACTCCGTTGCTGCAAGGTAAGATGAGCCGACCGAATCGGACTGTTCAGCGTCGACCAACGTCTACGACATCGATCAACTCCAACTCCATCGCGTCTGGTGGCGTCCAGCAAAACGGCGATTCCGACTCCGACACGACGTGCGGTTTCGATTCCGCGTGGAGAGGGTCGGCCCAATTGTAACTAGCTTAATTCGTTATTCTAGATAGCGTCGCTCATGCTTATTCGACTGCACAAAACATAGGAAAGCTTAGGACTTAAAAAGCTTTAGGGATCGACAGTATCTCTAACAATTCTTTCAAAAATGGTGAAAACGAAGATCTATATACACGATTCTTGCCAACGATTGCACTTACGTTAAAGACTTTTTAACTTTACACAAAACAATATTTAGAAAATTATTTTTCTTGAATTCTTGTTTCGCAGGACCTTATTGTTTATGACACAAAAAATCTGATAATATAAATTGTGAATGTTTCAGATACAATTTCTTCATGAAAATTTTATTGTATGTGATTCTTGTTTTCTTCAATAAGTTTATTAAATAATTTATTTTTTATATTTAAAATTATTTGATGTGTTTAAAATAAATTACATGATCTTGTCATTCTTTATTTCAGTCAAAATCAAGTTTAATTTCAAATTTTGTATATAAAATAAATATATTTTTTATGTACTTTATTTACATGTAGAAATACATTATATATCACACTAGAAATCACAAAATATATTTTAAATTTACAGAACAAATTTTTTTATAGATAGTTTCACGATATGTACAATTTCTATGTCTATATTCACGATACTGTTAGCATTGTACATACGTTGTTCATATATTAGCATTTTACGCATAAAATTTTAAACAATTCGGTGCTTAATCATATGATAACTAATATTTAAGATTTATTTTATTAACGCAGAAAATGTTTCTATGCATACTTAACAATAAGAAATGTTAAACGTTGTATCACTAATAAGCATACAGAGCGACAGTTATTATTTATATCGTATTTTATATCATTTAAGCAATAAACATCACATTTGAGATTACATTGAAATATTTTATCTTTGATCTCTTATATAGAAGACTATTTTAGATTGATTATACACATACCAACAATATATAAATTATTACTTCTTTTTATAAGATAAATAATATCCGAGTTTATTGTGGCACATGTATTTTATATTTTTTATATACTTTTTATAGTTGCTACAATTTTATAATTAATTTCGTAGTCATTTAATTTTTTGATTCTCTTTAATTCTATCATTATTAACTCAGTTTATTAGCCAAAAAATTAGTGTACATTACAATACATTGCTGCATGATTTCCAATAAAACAATCTTCGTTGTTCTATCTTTTTATTATGAAAAACATAAGGATCTTTATTTGATACGGCTACATGAATAAATTAGTATTTGTTTTCATCTTCATTTATTTTATATCTGTCAAATGGAACATAAAGTATACTTTATAGATTAAGAAAAAAGAAACCAATTCAAGTTGGTCAAACACTAAATTTTAAAGAAATAAACATAATAAAACATCAGAATAAGAGTATTTTTATTTTATTAGATATATATATTTCGTAGAACGGACAAGAAAAGAAACCAACACACATACTAAAGTATAAATCTTAAAAAATAAACAGTAAATTAAAATAAATATTTTTGTCATTAGAGATACAGTTCATAAATAAAATCCGTTTTTTATTCCTGTATTTTTTGAACTGGTGTGCACCAAACAAAAATTTATATTTTGTAGAATAAAATAAAAATTTTAAAGTAAAAATTATATTTTGTGTGTGTATATATATATATATATATATGTATGTATGTACACACACACACACACACACACAAAACTATGCTTATTGATAACATCACATATCATTAACTGAAATAAGTTTAGTTTTCTAGGATTCCTTGGTATAATTCCCTTCAGTCTTTTTCTAGGATAAACGCCTCTTTTAAATTACGATGAAAGTTCAATCTCAAGAACGGCCATGTTTTTTTTGTTCTAAATTCAAAAGGTGATATCTTCTCATTAAAGAAGATATCGTTAATGAGAAACGAAAATTATACAGGAATTGCAGAATCAAGATTTGAACAATGATTTTTCCTTTCGCTATCTTAATTCCGCAAAGTTCTGTATAATCTCCATTTTTCATGAATGATGTCTTCTTTACAATTTCTTCTGTAATTGGGATTGTTGAAATAGAGATTATTATCTGACAATGAGAATAAAACGAATGGCTCTGAGAATAAAAGATCTAATTTAAAATATTTTTATCATAAATAAATGACTTCTTCTAGACAAATATTAAATTTCATAGGTCTTTGAAAGAGACTTGAAATTTTATATTTGTTTTAATATCTCGTGAGACGATATGTTAACTTCTGAAAGTATATCTACATTAGGCCAGAGTTATTTATGTTAGTTATTCTTCTAGAGCTTATGACCTTTCTCCAGAAGTGTTAATGTAAGATTCAAGTCTTTCAAAACATTTTAAATAGGGAGAAAGTAACTCTGGATATAATATCTCAAATAAAAGGCAACATCATAAACAACTTGAGTAAGTTCAACAAATTGAGAGCACATAGGAATTATAATATTTAACTTTTTCCATACTATGTTTGTTTTTTTGCAATCAATGTCTTCATGAAGACATTTAGCTATAAAAAGAAATCGGAAAACTTCAGTTTCATGACATATTGCATTAATTAGAGCTTGAAGATAGAGGTGTGTCATCTTTTCTGCAAATGTATTGCAGGAAATGGTGTTTTCGCATGGATACGATTTAATTTTTCAGAATTCACTGCAACAGTTTTTGCAGTGAATATTCTGAAAAAAAATCCTTTTCTTCTCTGGAAGAATATCAAGATTGCTGAATGTAATAAACAGAAATCGAACTCACCTAGAATATCCTTATAAGGGGCTTCTCTCCGCGGTTAGACATTGAAGGATAATTCAATTCCGGACCAGACAATTTTGATTGTGGTAATGATTTCCACTATACGTTCTCACTATGGATCTTAAAAAATTCGTATTGTTCGTTTGACTCTCTTTAAAAGAAAGAAGATAAGGACGCTTCGTTTGCTTCTCATTTTCACTCATAATGAAGAAAATTCGAGAACTTCGTTTTAGATAAATTATAAATCCAGCTTTATAGTTTCACTTTTCCTTCTATTAAATTCGTTGTGTTCTATCTTTGTTGCATCTTCGATGTATGTTCTGGCGACATCCTTGCACGACCAAGAGAAACTTTCAACTCGAAAGGTAAGCAAGTCGTTCTCTCCTTAGGTAACGTTTTGCCGTGTATTTTTTCTGACTTTAAACGCCAGATGGAGGCAACTCATCCCACAATGGAGGTTAGTGGAGGACGTAGAACTGATGGAAGTCGTGGAACAAATGTGAAAAGAAGTATGTGAACGATGTGAACACTACCAGAGGTAGTTGAGGGTGAGAACGACTTGGAACGTTGGAACTTGGAACTATATGTCATTAGACTGCATTGAACACATGTGTTGGTTCTCATTGATATTCTTTTCCCAAGCTGCGATGACAATTAACGACAAGTAGGTTTCTCGCCAAAAAAAAAAACGGGACATTCCACTCCTGCGTCTCGCGTGCACGAGAAAGATGTACGACATATGCCATCCCAGCGTGAGTAATCGTTTTACTCGGATAATCAAAAAAATGTGTGCGATCTCTTTAGTCCGAGAATGTGCATGCCTATGTATGTATAAATATTTCGTACGTAAGATTATTTTGCAATCGTTCTCAATGTACGCTTGCAGTATTATCATCTGTGCAAACTTGGCTGTAATGACGCGATAAAAACGAGCACCGCCTTTTATGTCTACATTGAAATATGCGAAGGTATTGTATTTAATTTAAGGGGGTGGCAAACGCGAAATCTATCCTTGTGACGATTTTTCAGTGAAGCGATACTGGGATGTCAAATACAAATATAACGAAGAACTTGACGTGATCTATTTCGAAGTGAAGAAAAGGGAGAATTCTCAGGCAGAGATCTATGTGCCTTGGCCAACGAAATACAATATCTGCTTGGACAAGATTGAGAAAATGCAACAATTATTGCAAAATAAACGGTAATTTTGCGATTTTATTTCATTCTTAATTTTCACGTATCTTGGATATTTTTGTAACATGGTTCTATTCCTGTTCTTTTTAGTTGACTTCTTACACGATTCATCTTTCTTTTTTTCTAAAAAAAATTCTAAAAAAGAACTGACCTAATAATGAATATATATTATTATATTTCTAAATAATAAAATTTGATTCAACAGATTGACATTCGTATTTAAATCAGAAGATAGCAGTAGTGTTTTCTATACAGTGACCACTGGCCTCTCAAAACCAGCTACACCAGAAACGAGTAAACAACAAAAAGAAAAAGCCGAAAAGATACTTAACCTAGAAAGTGAAATTCGAAGAAATACATCAAATTTATATGAATTAGCAAAGACTTTAAGTTCTACTCACGAAACTAGCGAACAAATTGATTTAAATACTACAGACTCTTTGAATATTGAACATCCTAGTGTGGAGATATTATGATACTTTTCTTTTACTTAATTTATAATTTTGATCTCATCTATGTCTGTTGTCTGTATATTGGTATTTATCTTTTTTTATTACACACTTTACAGCTTATGTATCAAACACATAACAGTTAAACACGTAAAAAGTACTGACACGTTGGAAATAAATCTTCTAATATGAATATATTGTAATTTTTGAACATAATAAAATAATTTTCGTTGCAATAAAAAAGTAAACCATGTTTATTAGAGAAGGTGCATTTAAAAATAGGGAGAGATATATTTATTTTTAATATTTATTTTTTAAAGTAATTCACATATATAATGCGGATTTTAAGAATACTTCTAAAGATTGCATAATTGTTTAAAGTGATATGTGATAAGCTGCCACTGCAAATATATGAATGAAATAAATTAATTTAAAAAAATTTTCATCTCTAGCCATGTATTATTAGTAGTCGCTACAAAATACGAGGCACATAAATTTCCTTATTATAAAACTAATGATAAACATAGCGAACATTTTAACCAAACTTATATCTATAGTAATTTCTATGTAATTATGTTATATATAAAAAAATACGTATAACGAAATAATCTAATAAATCTTTATAAATCAAGAGTAAATCTATCTACAAAACACCATAAGATGTTTGTATATATGTACATAAAAATTTTAAATTATCGCATTTTGGACCATACATATGTTCCATAAAATCATTAAATAATTTAATTCTTTCTGTAAAAAGCTGCATATATCAGTGGAAAAAATAATTTGTTCACACACGATGCCATCTTCTAACATATACCAAGTTACACATTATAAAACGGAAAATATAAAATGATATGAGATTTGATGTAAAAATATTATCATTTAAAATCGTTTTAAAAGATAAAGTTTTCAAAGATTGTAGACTTCGGCAGTTGAAAGTAGCATAAAAAGGATAATATTGCATAGTTTTTTTCAGCTATGTAAAATACAAAAATAACATACACGTCAATGGACATCTAGAATCTAGAATGTTATTTTTTGCGAAATGTAAATAATTTCATTATTAAATTAATGAAAGATTAGGGTTTTCTCTCACGCAAGATCCATTTCAAATTGCTTCACAAATTACAATATATTTTTTTCTGCCTGTTTTACTACTAAAAGCGTTGTCACGTAAATTTTCATAAATTTTATATTCTTTACTTCAGAGCTGTATAATATCAAAAAGGTCGGATTTAAAACTTTATATACACTAATAGAAAACAGGCATATAAAAAATTATTCATATCTTTCAAATTATCTTCCACTGTCGTATATTATGTTCAAGATTCAAAAATATTTTAGGAATACCTAAAATATTTTTCTACAGATCTGAACTCATCCTGCATGTATAAGAATTATATATAAAATAGATACCAAAATGGTTATATATGTATATAAATTTATAATTGCAGTAAGGCAACTAGATCTCGAGATACTCGAATCTATCACTAATGACACGGTTAACTTTTCATGACAATATTCAATATTGAAAAAGTAATTTCACAAGGTAAATTCACAAGTAATTCTGGTCATTACATATTTACGTCTTATTAATATTAAAAAGAGCAATATTGAAAATAAAACTTAGTAAATCTCACTAACATAGATAATATTTCAGCAATCAATATTTACATTTAACAAAATCAGATTTAATTATATTTTAATTTCATAGTATGACAAATTGAACAAATCTACAATAAAATTAAATGAACTATTATAATCAAGTTATACATTTACCAAGTTCTATTTGAAATATCTCATTTTATATCTCATCGTTATAAAGTCCTTAGTTCAATCTTCAATTTTAATTCTAAAACATACATATAGAGATAAATGACAGGTCGAAAAGTTTATATACAATATCGGATTACTTCTTACTATAATAGCCAGTAATTTTTCCTAGTTCTATTGCATATTACATATCAAAAATTGTTCGATTATTGTAGGCACCTTTTAAGAGATGGGTGAAGTGTATCATGGGTTACCTTTAATTAGATTGTGTATATGTGGAAGTTCTACAGAAAGAATCGAAATCTTATAAAGGATTAATTATTAAATTCTAAAGTTACAATATGTAGATAATAGCATCTGTAAAGAAGAGTTCTGTAATAATTATAAGAAAAATTAATTTAAAAGTTTTTCGTAAGTAAAATCTAATAGCTACTTCAATATTACACAGCTTTCAAATCATATCATCTCTGCAAAAATTAAAATCGAATCTTAAAAGATGTTCAAGTATGTTCATAGTAAAACGTGGACACGTCTTACAATAATAATTTGTTGTAAAGTTAATTAAAATTGATCGTACAATACTATACGAATAATTATTGAACATAGAAATATCATTCATTATTCTTTCGACACTTTTGGTTATATATTTTATATATACATGATATGAAGCACATGAACTAGTAAAAGTATCTTATAAACTAGAATATGAATGTACATAATTAAAATGATGAAATATAGTAGGGATGAAATATAATTGGGATACATGTTAAACGAACCTAAAGGACCTTTGATATATAATATTGTGCTGCTTCACATGATGTCATTGGACTCGTATGTATGTCTAACGTCACCGTTCTTGCAAAATTAGCTATACATGGATTAAATTTCCAATTATCATAACACACAATATATGATTAGTTTAATCGAAATGCTAAATATTACTGTCAAAATGATCATTGTTGTTGCACATACATAGCGCCATTTCAATTTCAATTCTTTATCACATGAGCATGAGCAAGTATAGCTACATTTTGATTTACTTTATGCTTTCTTAATGAATGTGTTAATATTTTTGTTATTATTATGATTATCCTTTAAGTTCCGTAAGGATATATAAAATCTTTGAGTAATATTGCATGTATTACTGTACATAATTAGCAATATACAGATAACGAAACGTTGAAAATAATATATATCTTCACGCAAAAGGACATCCATACATATTTAATACTAAGCTTTAGCAACAGGACAATGTCTGGAGATCACTTTTGCAAATGTAATCTAAAATTATTCTCAGTTATATGCAAAAAAAAACTTCTTTGTCGAAAGATTAATAGGCTTCATTCGCTTTCTCCTTTACTTGACAAGAATGATTGATTGGAACCTCTTAACTTTTAAAAATATGATCATAAATTCATACAATATTACTTTATCCAACCAGAGATTGTAAATTCATGTATATCAACTATTTACTAAAAATGTACATACAACTCATAACATTAGCGGAAAACCTGAGATTCGATAAAAGAAGTTTCTAAAGCGAACTTCACACTACAAGATGATTCTTGATGAATGTTATTCTCTGAAAACTTTATATATTTTCGCATTGTCCCTTACAAATAATTAACACTATATAATTCCTAGCATTCAGTACATTTTCAAAAACATTCTAATTTACCATGAGGGCTAAACAAAAAAAAACGTACTTTGGGAAACCAAAAAGTTAGAAAGATTCTGACGTAATTGTAGTCTAAAGAACTGTCAGAGTCAAATTAAAAGGGCAATCTCAGAAAAGGCAGATTTTCAAAACAATGAACAACTAAGTTGCATTCGTCATACAAGATGGTTCTTCTTCAGAACGACTATCCAGGATTTGTGACTGGAATGTCTATGCAAGAGGTCCATCTGATCATACAGTTTGTATCAATACAAAGATCAAAAATTGAAATGAGTTGACTCATTTTTGGTGAATTTTTAGCTAATATATTGTTGCGCTATAAAAAGCGTTTTCAATTTTAAGATTATTATTATTTTACCATGTTTATATCTTCGAAACTCAGACAATCAAATAACCAAAAAATCAATAACCAAAAAAGAAATTTTCTCTTATGGATGGGCAATTTTTTCACTGTTCCCAAACTTTCTATATGTGCAACCGAAAGTGTTGGGAATAACTCATGATAAGAAAACATTTGTTTCCAATTCTTCTAACCAGCTTATTAATGAACATGAAATGACGGATACTATGAGGACCACTTACAACAGAGATTCACAATCTATATGAAGAGATACCTTGTTTAGGGATTCTTAGCGAAGTCATTCGCTAAACAATGAGCAATCGAGAGCACCAGAATTATATTCATCCGCACCAGAATTATATTCATCATATTAGTTGAGAGCATGATATCAAATAGAAGAGATATATAGATCTTTTAAGTTTTTAGCCTCTTGGTAATCGTTGCAACAAAGCGAAGAAATTAGTTCAAAAATGGCAGATGGTTTTTTGGAATATTCAAATAATATAGAAACAAATATCTTTTGTTATAACGATTATTTTAGTTCGAACAGAAGACATTCAGAATGTCTTCGATTGATTTCAAGATGATGGTTTGAGATTGATTATACGATTGATCAGTTAGATCAGTCTAGATGTATACTGTGATCAATGATCAACAGTGATCATTGTTACAATTCATATGATTATACTCAAGAAGTTAGATGAGATGTTAGTCTCACTAATTAATAGATCTCAACTTATGGAGCTGCATTCATGTACACACCACTTTGGTTGAAAAATTTCTCTTGTAAATGTGCCTACTGTGATCATTAACATAGTATCCAAAATAAAAAATCTATACATGATGTATGACATATGATATATATTGCTCAGATAAACAAACGTAAATACTACCGGCTGCGCAATTTCATAACATGAAGCAACTTTTTCTTCATTATGTTGATATTTTCTCATAGGGAAAATATACATCAACATAAACTAATCGTAATAATTAATATCTCTATTAATTATTACGGCTAGCACCAATCAGCCATATAAGTAAAGTCTTTAAATAGACTCTGCTCTAGGTCGCTAAGAGGCCGAGGATCTTTTGGAGGCGTTAGTTGTGGCTTCTCTGATGTAAACTCTTCATCGAAATTACTTACATCTTCCACTGAATGCTAATAACAGAGAAATATTTCCATGCAAATATTACATTAAAAAAAATATCTAATTTATTTCTGATATTTCAACTGATATTTAAAATTTATCCATGACAAAATAGATGTAATTTCTTTCTCTCTTATGTATTCAAATTTGAATTTATAAATTAATACTTACAATTACTGGTACGAAAGGTGGTTTCACACGTCTTAGGAGTAAATCATCCCAAGCTATATGTCTGAAAAATGCTTGTTTCTTAACATCTTCGGCGTCTCTTTCACTGCTACCTAATCTCCTTTCTGGATTCTTTCTAAGTAACTATTACAGAAAATACACATGGATAAGTTTTATATAGTGAAACAAAAAAAAATAATAAAATACTTACTCTTCTCATGATTGCAATTGCTTCCAAAGAAAGGAATCTTGGATATCGTACTTCGTCATTTACAATAGAATCAAATACTTCTTCTTCATCATCACCTGGGAAAGGGGACTGAAATACATTTTTATTTAATATTCAATATAAGTATATTTAAAACAAATATATACTAAACTACATAAAAAAAATAAAATTACCTCTCCAACCAACATTTCAAATATTAAGACTCCAAGACCCCACCAATCTACAGCTCGTGTATAAGAAGTTTCTGTTAGCACTTCAGGCGCTAAGAATTCAGGAGTACCGCAGAAAGTACCTGTTCTATCTCCAAATCCCATACCTTCTTTACATAAACCAAAGTCTGCGATTTTAACGTAACCTTCTGTATCTAATAGCAGATTATCTAACTTCAAGTCTCTACAAATGAAATATACTATGAAATATATAAATTATAAAAAAATATATTATTGAATTATTTATATGCCGATTATATACCTGTAAATAATACGATTTTCGTGTAAATATTGCAATCCAAGAACTACACAAGCGGAATAAAACACAGCGCGTGGCTCTCCGAAAACATCAGCATGTATATGCATCATAAGATCACCGCCAGCTGCATATTCCATTACAAAACATACATGTGCCTAAAAAGAATTCATTTTTCTCATTCCCTTCTATCTTAAAAAATGTATTAAAAATATTAGAGTAAAGAACTATTATCCCTACCTCAGTTTGAAAGCACGCAAATAAATTAACGAGAAAAGGATGGCGCGTCGTGTTTGCTACTTCGAATATTCTCTTTTCAGAAAGCAATGATTCCACTTCATCTCTGGCTATAATATCTCCTTTCTTCAAGGCTTTAATTGCGAAGTACTCTCCCGTATTTCTATATTGCGACAGTATTACTTTGCCGAAATGTCCACGACCGAGTACGGAGAGTAATCTGAAATTCTCCAAGGTCATACCAGTGAGCTGAGAATGCCTTCTTGACTCGTAGGCACTATCTCTATATTGAAGAGGTCTAACTGGCATTTCATATACAATCTGAAAGACAAAGTTATAGTTGAAATAACTAGTTATAAAATAATATTTATTACATAAATGAATATTTTAATGCATTATTATTGCTATCGCATTCCACCATTGCTTAGAACCACGTCACAATATAATCTTTTGTATTAACTAATTATCGCTATACATATATATATATATATATACATATGATAATTTATAAAGATAAAAATGAAATAATTTACATTATAAGATAAAGCATTACAAGAAATTATATTTCTTTCTTTAATATTTACATGCAACATACTAAAGCAAGCAAAGCAATGCTGTGTGTACATGGAGGATATGTACCTCATCCTCAGGAAACTCGACGACAGGTTGGGGCGAGGGTGTGCGTGGAGAGGGTGGTGCAATCAGCACAGGGCGGGGCTCTGTCACAAGGGGCCTCAAATTTGCACCCTGAGGCCCGCCCTTTTCCTCGTTGTGCAGAAAATCAAACTCCCTTAATGCACTCTGTAACTACATTGCTGTCTCTTTACCTCTAATTCTTTATTGACTGCAGCAAATTTTAGATTGCGCATCGAAATTGTTTAAATTGGAGACATGCATAGCTATTATTTTAATATATAATTTGAATTTTGAAATACATGTTTTACAATGGCTTGTGATTTATCATAATAGGGAGTTTTTTGTTTTGGGAAATTTTTGTTTTCGAAAAATTGAAAGGATAATATAAATACATATTGCTTTAATCGACTGTACGAGAAAATAAAATTATATCATATTTATTGTAAAATAATTCATATAACGAAAAATAATGGATTTCTTTTTACTACACCTAATATATAGTTGCCACAAATTATATATTCATTTAATAAAGAAAGTGTGTAATGACTACAAGATATTCTCTTAAAGCAAGTGCAAATTAAACTAATACTACCTTTTTATAATTGCAGAAATACATAATATATCTAATAACATGCCCCATCAAAATATATACACATCCATTAGAATTATAATTTTTTAGAAAATGTATCTATTTATCACACATTTATTTTATAAACTATTTTGTCCCATAACCAAGATTCCCAGCCTTGAAATTCTAATATATTGCTACAATCTTCTTGTAAAGTGATTAAAAGTAGACATATCGTAGAAATTACGATATATGAGAATAATAAATTATATGTATTCGTAACATAATGAAAAATGTCCATACACATATCATATAAACTTATAACAATTACGTAACAATTTGCGACATTAGCAATCTTATATATCTTTACATCAAAAGCAAAGATTGACAAATACATATAATGCAATAAACAACATTTCTAACAAACAATACTATCGTGTATCAATATAGAGCATTTTCATTAAAAAATAATGATATATATAGAAATACGTATATACAAAGACTTACCTCTTGATCCAATTTGGGAGGTGGTGTAGGTGCAGGTGTAGGTTTTTTTGTCACAGTTGGTGGCGGTGGAGGAGGATGCTCCGGAGGACGTGGCAGAGTTGGACTACTACTCGATGTTGACATACCTAAAGGCCGTGCGCCACCCAATCCACCTTTCTCCGGATCGGGCACTTCGCCGGGAGTTTCAGGCTTATCTTCTACTGAGGTATCAAATACAAGTTGCAATGGTTGTGGTCCTGCAAATCGAAATGTATTAATTAAACTCTTGGCAAGACTATGCATTTTACGTAGACGAATTTTAATCTTTACCTGACGGTGGACTTTCTGAGCTTCTGGAATTGTGCAATGAAGGCGCCGAACGTTTAAGCAGTCTACCCCACGTCGCGACATTTATATTCATTTGATTTGCTCTTGGGAAATTTTTCACTTGCTGCTTAAAGATTTTGCGTTGACGCTGTAATTTAGGCTTTCGCGATATCATCGGATTTAGGAATTTTATTTCTGCGAACAGAAGGCCTTGTGGTTCCAATTGTAGAGCCATGCCATGTCGAACGTCATCAATGAATTCTTCTAAACGTAAAAACTTAACCGCACAAAGAGATCTCCAATCTTTCCAATAAATGCCTATTTCAAGTTCTCTTGATTTATCAAGCTCAATAGAAAACCTAAAAATTTTTATTGGATACACAAAATGCGCAATTGAATTATTCACATAATTGAGTTAATGCATTAATTAATTAGTATTACCTTTGGTCCCAAGCTTGTTGGGAACATGGACGCCAACTAGTTTGTCCTACGGTTTGATTATCCAATTTTATAACTGCCATAATATCATCTGAAAATAATGATATTTAATAAAAGGATTCAAAGATGTTATTCTCAAAATATCAAAAACTTACTGCTTGTTTCGTCTTTCACACTATATGATTTGCTTGAGCTGCGTCCTGTAACACCTTTAACGAAACTACGTAAATCAGGACTAGCAGGGTGTTCCCTCCTTGTACGCCCAGGCACTTCTTCTGCTAAGTCTTGACATCCCATTAATCTTACCTAAACACATCGCGACATGTATTATAGTACAAAAAAAATAATACCATTGATCAGTTAACTGTCTGTAATGTTCTTCAATATACCTCTAATTGTCCTGTGACAGCTGCGCATCTCGATACTGAAGCTGGTACAGTAGCTTTACCCTCCAAAGGACCGCGAAACGGTTGTAATGATGTATATGTAACAGGAACTGGACTAGCTGACTGAACGCTAGCTAACTCTCTCTTTAACTGAGCTGCGGTACCGCTGTCAGGAGGTAACTCTTGCCTTCTGAGCTCGAGGGACAATCTAAGTAAGTCCAATTTTCTACTGGATTCCGCGAGGCTTGCTTGCGCCTGTAGTAATTTATGATTTATATAATAACGTGCCATTGTGAGCTAAGATATTTAACACCAGTTTAATGATAGCGATTTTGTATATATATATATATATATAAGTAACACACAAATGATGTCCGACATAAATTTATTAACGATGCAATCAATATAATACATCCTTGTTAATTTTTATAAATGCTCAATTTTCAGCAGAATGTGTTTTTTAGCAGTCCTCGTAATAATTAATTTAGATAAAAAAAGCTATGTATATATAGAGTATATGGAATACTTTAAGAAATATAAATTAAGCACACAAATCACAATATACGGGTTTATATTGTCCTTAATCGCCTTTGAATGCAATGGAACGCAATTTATTTTTTAAGCATACAAATCTTATAACATAAATAAATAAAGTGGAAAGGTATTTGTCGTCTTGTAAAAACTAAAGAATCAATATATTTATAATAAAATCCTCAAGAGCTAATGAAATTGAATGTCACTCTTTTCGCGATTTGAAGGCCGGATGACGTTCGAGTTCACTTAATGAAGAAGATCGTCCTCTGCCTCCGTCCTCGAAATATCTTCGACAATGCTCGCACGAACATGTCGGATTTTTCGAGGGACCTATATGATGACCGGGTTTTCGAAACGCACTGACTACTGCTCCAAATTTTGAGGCTTTTAGAATATGTTCAGTTCTTTCTCCATACAGTGTAGTGAAGGGAGACGTTACGCGGGAGGGTATAGTCGAAGGAAGAGGAGAAGGGCTCTTTGATCCAAACGGACCAATATGATCGCGTAAAACATTCGTATAAGGGACATAATCTTTGTGTATCGCAAACCGAGAGTGTTCTTCTTGAGCACTTTTATGCTCCGAGTCTAAATTAGTCACACTAGATTCCTCGATTTGACCTTTGCTCGTACAACAGACGATCGAATCTCTTTTAACAAATCGTGATTTATCATCGCCAGATATGAAACTCCAACCGACTGCTCCGCTCTCGTCGGAATCCTCAGCACTGTCCCCAGACGACCAATTTATTTCATGCTTCTCGAAGTACTCTCTCATCTTCTTATTCTGTAGCAGATGTTTCCGTTCAATTTGCGGCGATCGCCAGATTCTGTTTTTGTCATTGTCAGTTTTTGCCAAAATATCCAATTTCCGTATTCTGTCGCGATCCGCGGCATTGGCGTATTCAAAGCTGTCACAAGGTGTCAAGCCAGATTTACTGTTGATCAGGGATTCAATATCGGAGAATGTGTCCTTTGATGATGTCATAGTTGAATCGTAATCGCATGGCGAAAGAGCCGTGCTGGACGACACTGTGGACCACGGAACGGAATCAAGATCCCGTATCCCGCTGTACGAGCTGAATCGCGAGGGGTAAAGAGAACTCAGAACCTCATCGCTATCGTATCCCTTCGAACTAGCTAACGAGGGCATTCTCATCGGTGCATTTCTGAAACTTGCGCATCGTCGCTCGGCACTGCGCTTCAAAAACGCATTTGCATCTTGAAATCCTCGCGGCAAGTTATCTGCCGCTTGAGTGTGAATGACTTTGACGTCGTCGTTTTCAAAGACGGTCATAGGAGTGCTGTGATTGTCCTCGCTGATCGCGTCTGTGCTGGCATCGTCATCGGATCCTGTGCAATACACATCGATGTGCACCGTTCGCGACTTGCGCTTACTGCTGTCCTCTTTCGCGGATGAGTCCGATTTTTCTGGATCGGTCGAAGGACCGGTACTGGTATTCCCAACCGATGCTGGGGGCGATCGGATTTCCTGCTAAAAGAAGATGATCGTCGCATTTGAGATTCGTGATGAACAATCTGTTTCATATATTTACTGCATGTTGCAGAATCCATGACTCACCTCCTTTTTCTGCTCGCTACGCTGGCTAGCACCAGTACCAAATTTCCTTCTAATTTTGCTACTCTTTACAGTCGACGACGAGCGCACCGATTCGATGTCGGTGGTTTGCGATGCCGCGTCCTTGCTTACCGCAGTGGCCCTACTGGCATTGGCAGTCTTTTCTGCGACGCGAGTGCAAAAATGCGTGGTGAAGGCACTCGATGCGCTTCCTTCCGCACAATCCTCACAGACTTCCGGAACCGTGCTGAATTGATGACGTGAAAAGACGTATTGATGCGGAGTTCGACGGTGCCACTGATCAACAGATGGAACTTTCTCAGGATTAGGCTTATCCGCGCCTACGGTGGATAGTACAATGCTGCACGTGCTTTTGCATCGATGATTGTACTGTTGAGCAGAGCGTCGCCGAATACGTGTGCGGCGAGAACTGTTCGCTGGTATAGCCAGAGTCAGAAACGTTCGCTCGGCCTTTAGATGAGATAGAGTCGTCGTTACCAGACGAGCCCGAGCGTGGCAGAGTATACGATCCGCTTGATTTCTCGGGCGGTGTGGACGTGAAGAGTATATTGCCCCGTTGAAAGCCGTAGCCGCCGGCGGTACTACCAGATGACAGGAAAGCGTTGGACGTGGTGGCTGACGTCGACGTTGATGTCGAGTTCGGTTCGCTCGTGTTCCAGCGGCATATCATGCGAATGCCACCCGCGTCAGTGGTGGTACTAGTACCCGGAGGCATTTGCACGGTCTCGGAGGTCACCGTGTCGCCGTGGCGGATCGTGACTTCGGCGCGCACAAGCCACGGTGGCACCTGGCTCGAGCTACCGTCGCCCGAATTATCCTGACGTCCGTACATCTTGCGCCTCTCTTCCTCCTCAGCCTCCGCCGTGCCTTCATCCATCGCACGACATTATTGTTATCCAATCGGCTCTGCTGCCAGGAAAATACGTCCAAGTGATCTGCTCTCTTCTCCTCCGTACCGAAGAGGTTCTTCTTCTGTTCATGGATTTGAAGTCTCTCTGCTCGAACGTACACAAAATGCCGGCGATTAATCACCCGTGACCATTTATCTCTAATTTTTCATCTAATTTCATAATATATTGAAAAGAAATCTTATATAATGATATCTATTTAAGAGTTGAGCTGCTTGTGCTTCACAATCCCGTTCGTGGCGCAGTTTTTCCCGGAAGGATGGTAATACTGCGGTATTGCATCGCCACCAATCTATTTTCGGGTCCCGTGTTCGAGAACTATCCAAGTGCGTTTCTTTCCGCTTTAACGTTGCAAAATTTTAGCGCCGATAAGAAGATACTTCGATACGATATAGTAATCGTCGCTTTGCATTCTATTATTCTGTACATATAAAATATGTTTAATAGCTGTGACAGCTGTGATGTGTCAATTCATTATTGCATATTACACAATATTTCTGCGATTGTTGCAACCATTGCGGTTTCCATCTCTTGTAAGGCAACAAACCGAGCGACGATGTATATAATTAGCACAATATAAATTTGGAGTAACATACAGTCGCATCAAAAATAATTTTTTAAAATAATGTAGCATTTTTTTATATGCTCGACGGTCACTGACGTAATAATTGTGCGCAATAATAATGCACGGTCAGGTGAGATGTACTACGATACAAAAATCGATGTACAAGTTGCTTAAAAATTTCAATTAAGATTGTAGACTATTCAGTCTCAATAATTGCCGGTAGTCGAGAGTATTCGAAACACAGATATCTTACGTGAGCGTGAAATTATTTACCACGTACAATCTAAAAGGCAACGAATCGATTATTTCTGAGTAACTCGCATACGTTACACACATTCAAACATCCAAGGATCAAACAAGATTTAAACTTCCGCTAAGTAACGGATTGTTTATGGCTCGATTAGAAATGTTTGAGCGTCCAGTTAGTATACAAGTATCCTGACAGCTTAAATCGATTCTAAAGCAGACGTCAGTCTTCTTTGGAGTGCAGCGTTCGAGAAGAGAGCGGAGGGGCGACTCCAAACAGGCTACGATTATTGGGCGGCTTCGTGTCAGTCTTCGAGTTCAGATCATAATTAACAGCCACGCTTATCCGAACGCGTGGTCGATATCTTCTTGGATGTCCACTTGATGGACGTATACATTCCACGGGCGCCTCCTTCGCAGTCGGCCGGTGCACATGTCGTCGGTTTATCGCGGTGCTTACGATACTGGATGATGCCAGTTCTCCTCGAGAGATGGTAACTAAGCGCGACCCGAAAAGGCGTCACGAGAAACGGCGGGGTGGCGCGGGTATTCGGCAAGCTATTTTGAGAGACGCGTATACGCCGCCACCGACCCTCCATGTCGACATGCATTACGCCGACGTCGCCCGCGCGATCCGGCTGTCGACAAGAAGTCGTTTTCGTACTGGCGCAACGGACAAACGCCCCCTCGTCGAAATCACATCACCACTCACATGAGATCTGTCTCCAACACTAATTCTCAAAACTATTATAAATTAATCAATTTACAGAAAATGTTTTCCCAATCAATTGACTTAAAACAATCTAAAAATTTTATAGAAAACATAACGTAGATAGACATCTACGTTAAAAAAAAATTTTTAATATGGCAAATAAGGCAATGGGATATTCTCATATATTTGCTCATTGCGTTTGCTGATTTAAAAGAAAAATATTCATCTTGTTGCGCTAGAAGCGGATTGTCCTCATTGTGCATTTTCACTAAGAGAGTAGTCGGACAATTTCCACGTTATTATCATTTCGAAACAGCTCTGTCGGTGAAGTGACGTAAATGGCTTCCTTTAACGCTACATATACAAACACCTTTCGCAAATTGCGTGTCACACGCAAAACTCCGGCTTCCGTTTCCACGTCGACGGATAGCGAATTGAAAAAGAAATGACCACGTACCTCGGTTAGGGCTTTCTTATCAGCAACTTTGGCACTTTGTAGAAGACGTATCACGTTCTTGGCACCTTCTACAACTGCTGCTTCTATTCGTAATCGATGCCGTAGCTCCTCCACCCTTTCCTCCAACGCGAGCTCCAAACTGGGCTCGTACCTATCTGTAAAAGCATTATATTTATTATTCATATTACATTCGACAAAAAGATTATACTCGCAACGTTAACCATTACTCGTACAAAGCTTTCATTTATCTACAGCGCATGATTATCTTCTTACGTAATGTATCCACCCACGTTTTATAGCGAGGAAAAAGTAAACCATTATACGCGTAACGAATATATCCTTCGACGAACAAAGCGCTTCCTTCCAAGAAATGCCATTTACTACAATAACGAACATATGCAACATTGTACTTTTATAATGAATACACGACACGAATTCCTGGGTGAGATACGAATGTATACCGTGTTCTGAGACAGTTTCATTACCGCAGTAAATGTCAGCTTACTGTCTTCATTCCGTAAACCTCACGTTAACAATGAAATCAGAAATGTATACAGCTTAACTATGGTCGTTCAAACAATTAGAACGATAAAGCTGACGATACGTTCGACAGAATTAAGCAGAACTTCTGATAGCGCGTACATTATTTAAATAAACGAAACATTTCAACTCCCCGATTCACACGCGATACCGTAAATTTATGCTGGTACAACTAATGTCTTTAAGTTTATTGCAATCAATATTGGAGAACTAATTGTTTTATTTGTAGAAAAATATTTGAGAGACGGAGAATATTCTTTCAATCATCTTCTCTTTCTCAATTTCAATCAAATATTGCATACACAAATTATTATTAATAATGATCGGTATGTACCTTTATTACTAGCTGTTTCACCGTTCGGTGGTGGTGCATCGCCTCGTTGTTGCTGCCGTGATTGGCGCACCTTCATAATCCGCATACGTAGGAACTCGATTTTGGCGCGGGAATCATCTAGCATTTGTTGAGCCTCCTGTAGCAGTTTCTTGTCGCGATGGCCACTTGTTAAACTCTGTATCATGTTTTCAGCACCCTGCTTGACCTACCGTGAATATAAAACACATGACATTCTACGTGTATTATTTTATTAAAATTTAATTATAATATATGGCATTGAACGTTAAACGTCCATGTTAAAAGTCCAATGTACAAAAAAATTAACCACTTTGTTAAAAAGAGAAAATAGGAAGGTATAATTGCGAAGGTATAATTAACGCTTCTACATTAATAAGTGATAACTGCAAAGAGTCCGGACGCGTTAGTCTAATTATTTCAAATCCCTGCGTGATGTAACGAGAGATTATTTTTAGTAAGAGAAAAACTATGAGCGACTCACTGCGCTGACTCACGCGAGGCTGATACAAGAAAAGTGAAAGAGAACTATCGAAGTTCTGCGTAATCATTCAGAAAGTTGTACATAACGACTTTGCGAGAATTACATTCTAAATATATATTATTAAGAAGTTATATCGACATATAATATATTTATTATTGAAAGAGATGTTATTTTGTTATCGGTATTCTCCGATATCGCAATTGCTGCTAAAAATCTTGATAAGTGACAGCTTGATATCGCGCAATGTCATCCATGTTCACGGATATCGCAAATGCCTGCTTGAGATTTTGAAATGTATAGCATAATTCAATAGTGTCTCTTCAGCAAACGGATTTTTACCTTCAGTTCGATATTGAGCTGCTTTTCCAAGGACAGAAGCCGAAGATCCGTGAATAGACCTTCCTGACTCGGCGACGAAGGCCCCATCGGTGATAGAGGCGTGTCTGAAACAAAAATAAACGTTCACGAAATAAAAGAATCCTATATGACCTGATGTATCGGTGATACCAATGTTAAACGGCGAACGAAATATCTCTTGATGAAACGGAACACTGTACCAGCTTAAAAAAGTGATCATAAAAAAATAGCCATATACATACACACAAACACATACACACGAGGGAAGTTTGATAAGTCAGTGACTGTCTTTTAATTTTTTTTTGTTTATTAAAATTCCGCTTATTTTTCAACACTCCTTTCGAAAAGTCACTAACTTATCAAACTGCCCACGTATATACATAAATACATACATATATATATATATATGTGTGCGTGCGTGCGTGTGTGTGCGTGTGCGTGTGTGTGTGTGTTTTCTAACACTACGTGCGCTTTCTTTAGCCCGCGGGTATCCTTCTTCACGTTACATCCGGATTTTCCACGTTAGTATATAAGCAACCGCCGCCGTACACATTTTTTCATGTCTGACAGTCTCCATGATTTGACAAGCGAGATCGTACAGCACGCTTGGATCCTACTTTCCATCACCTAGTGCTGACATGCTGAAAACGCCCAGACTCCCACGTATTCAAGCCAAGTATATGGGGGAGTGTGGAAAAAAAGTGATGTCCCGCTTTGTTTCAGGAACACGCCGTTATGAATTTCCCATCGCTTCCTTTTCACCGCGTTCATTCTGCCTGTCTATCATAAACGTCTTCGAGATATAACGGGGGATTATCTGACAATTGCGTCAGACGCTACTCTTGCAGAACGACGGAATCTCTACGTACGCGAATAAACTTATGACCACATTTTATAATACAATAATGCATACACAATGTAGTAATATTAGGATGCGTACGAATAAAATACCGCGTTATATGTAATTCGTACCGGAACGGTGTGGGAATACAAGTCATAATTACGAGCGTTATTTCCGTGCCCGCCGGAACTTTCAACAATTACATTAATCAGTGTACTTTATGTAATTATTTATATATCGCGTTATTCTTTGTTATATTTCGTATATTTTAATGACGCAGACGTGCTCTGATGTTTCCCTAATTGCGAACTCCTCAAGGATATATATAAATAATTGCTTACATAATGCAAACCATTTAAACATATACGAATGTATTCTCTTGAAATGTAAATTAACCCTCTGTCTTCCGTAAGACTTAAAAAAAAAAAAATTCGGATTATTTTTCAACATCTCTATTATCAAATAGTTTTTAATTCAAATGTTATTTAATAAAACTGAATCTAATTAAATATAATTTAATAATTAAAAAATATAAAAATAATTTAATAAATTTGAGCAAAAATGAGGGTGAAATTCAGAATGAAATTTCACGTGCTAAAAAAAGATTCAAATTGCGGATTCAAAACGACGGATTAATTTCAGTATAAAAAATGTCAATTTTTCTTCGTTTCTTCGAACAATTCATTTTACTTTAAACGATAGGTTACATCGTTATTTCAAGGCCGATGTGATTCACGTCGGTCGTTGTCGGCGACGACAACGTTGCATCGTGTATGACTAGCGCACGAATTTAGCTCGTTAGTGCTGCGATGTGGGGCACCCTTTCCTTCATCGAAATATGCCTATTATGCACTCATGCCTGGGCGCGCGGGAAGCTACCGTAAACACGTGCACGGTTCCACGGTTCCGCGATTTCTCTACGCGCGCGCGTACGCACATACGCACATAAGCACGCACGCACGCACGCACGCACGCACGCACGTCGCGATAAACGACGCGTAGTGCCCGTTCAATGCGAATGGGCGAACGCGGACAGACACGCTTTGCACACCGTCTATGCACGAGCATGTCTGACGTGTCCGAATAAGGCGATGAGGGAGCGAGCAGATGCACGATTTTTCACGCGATACTTCAAATACGCTATATCAACAAAAATGTATGTTAATTGTTAGCTTAGAGGTCAGGAATCACATGAATGCCTAAATGATCGGCACGAAAACTAAGTATCTATATTTGTAATGTTATTTATGCTCCTTTAGCATGGAACGCAAGAGATCGTAAATATCCCGAGAAGTTCTGCAAATGTACATATGAATTAGAACTGAAGCCGATTGCATGGGAGATCATTATTTCCGATATGCATAATTCGGATATGCACATTTCGATACTTTACATTTGTTATGGTAAATAGGATGGTTCTGCTGAAGCTAAAAATTTAAATGGATACAGATTTAAAAATGGTTTTTATTATTTTATTAGATAATCAAAATAATCAAAAGAGCGTTTGAACTGGTTGCTAAAACGTAATTATTTTGATGACTTACCAAAATTATTTTCAAATCCATATCTACCACCTAAATTTTTTAATGCATCCGCGAAATCATTCTTTCAGTGCAGGTAGATTTCTTTTTACGAAGCACACTTCTCGGAAAAGAATCTAATCGGCAAGGATTTATTTTTACGACTCCAATCGCAAAGAATTTAATTCCCTGCACATAAAAGTTTATAGATCTTATCAATTCCCGGTGACTCCATCGACAAACCTCTCGAACAATCGCGGGATGGCTATTATTCCCAGGAATCACAAGTAGATATTACGAGAAAATATATCGAGAGAAACGGAGAGCTCGAGTCTGCGCGAATGTGCAAACACGTACCAGGCTTTACAATGCGGCGAAAACGACGGCGGAGGCGGAGGCGGTATAAAAGAGTTTGTGTGGACAATGCGGCATCGAGAGCTCCGCGAAACCGTGTCATTAGCGCAGCTCGGCCGAACACGTGCCCCATTATATTCTGCACTTCTGCCCTTGCCCGCCGTAGCATGCGGAGGTCCGGCGACAAAGGCTTTCCTTGTTTTTGATACCGTCAACTGCACCCATCTACCCACCCTTCCTGATCGCCCTTCCGCCCGTCCTCGTTGCTCTCTCTCTCTCGAACTGCCTCTTTCCCCCTTTTTTTTTTTAACATCCTTTCGCCGAACAAACCGAGAAAGTATCGACGTACGCGAGAGTTTGCGAGGGAAAAAGAAGGAAAAAGAAACGAAAGGGTGGTTGTGCAAAACGCGCAAGGTGGCTGCAGCTATTCGCAGCCACTGTCGTGTGTCGGTTCAATGAACTCGCCGGGCGCGGCGCACGCAACCCTTTCGGTAGGGAGAGTGCGTGCGCTCTCGAGAAACGGATAATTGCTCTCTGCCTTTTGCTCGCAGCGAAAGGAGAAAAGGACAGCGCAGCGACCGCGCGAGATGGTTATGCAAAACGTATCGAGGCGATATGCTACCACCAGTGCTCTGTTAGTCTTTGTACTCAAATGAAAAGTTATTTAAACTCTCTGTTTGCAATTCGAACTTTTTTTGGCGCAAGCAAAATTTCACTCTCAAATTTCAACATCATTTTCGTTCAAATTTTCAATTTTATTAAATAACATTTTTGAGATAAAAAAAATTCTAAATTCTTTGAAGGAACTCTCACTCTAAAGAATGAAAATTAAGCCAGTCTTGAAAAGTGGCTCAATTTTCAATTTTTAAGAGTAAGATTTTCACTATAAAAGTTACTATAAAAGGTTTAGAGAGTAATATAATAGAGATGAAAAGTAAAAAAAATATGTGGGCTGGGAACAAAAAAGACTCAAATTGCAGACGGAAGATTAATATCCTTCAAATCTTGAAAAATATGTCGGAAATATGTAAATCTTTCTATTTTATTATCTTAATATGGAAAGTCGCATTAAAAATTCGTGTAATAATCTCTCAAGAATATACAGAAATTATATACGGTAATTTCTCGCTGGTTATACGCAACTGCAATATGCATTAATGCTATCGCGCGATGCATACTGGTCTTGTCGTCTCTCCATTCCATTCATAACTCTGCTCGCGTCAAAGCTATTCCATCTACAGGAACGTGAGTTAGCGATACGTTCATAAAGTATGAATGCGTCGGGGAGGGAGAGCTCTTGTACAGTTCGTTAATGCACGTAAGAAGCAATTGTTCGTGTGTGATGATTGTCAGCAACATCCTTATTACGGCACTGACTAAAATAATTACCGTAACTCCGCGAGACGCAAGAGTGCGAGGCGCTTTATTTATACATCTAAGCCAGCATCGACATCAAGAGCTACACACATATGCGTTTCTAGCATCTCGTCATCTAACAAATGATTGCGTCAAGTGGACGCAACGCGATCTCTGTAAAGTTCCCATGGCTAAAATACTTTTCTCGGATATCTGACTCTCTCGAGTTCCAGATAATACCTCTCGAGAGAGAGCTTTATTAAAGAGTATTATGACTCCAAGTCAATTTCAACAAAATAAAAAAATTGTTATCAATTTCTATATCTATAAAACCGTGATATTGATTTTATATCTCCGGATTTTTATTTTTTACATTTAATTCATTAAAATTCTTGCGAACATCGCGGTTTCTAGTTAAAAAAAAAATTATAATTCTATCAATTAAGTATACCAAAGTTATGAAAGTAGTATGCTAACTTTTTGGAAATCATAAGTACTGGCTGCGTTTAGCAGAAGAAGCAGTTTTGCAACTGCAGTTGTAAAATTCTTTAATATGATTGATTTTGCCCTTAGTTTCTCATTGAATCCAAATGTGCAAACCAATTATATTAAAGAATTTTACAACAATTGCAAAGCTGTTTTTTCTAAATGTTTTTAAGATTCAAGTTGCACAATATTTATTGAAAATTGATAAATACTTTTCTCTTTTTCTTTTTTAAATAACAATCGAATTAAAAATATTCTCGACAATAATCATATTTTAAAACGGTACATAATATAGGCAGAATGCTGGATTTAACACCTTGTAATGTCTAAAAAAAAAATAAAAATAAAAATAACCTACAATGACCTTTGGTGCACCTTAGGTAGCGCAATTTTTTATCGCGTATCAGGCCAACTTTATAAACAGTGCCCGAGGCGCCGATTAGCATAAACGGCAAAAGCGTACCGAGAAATTAGCATATACCTTAAAAAACCTACGGCAAGTAACCTCCGAGCGTTCGGTAAGTAGCAGTTAAGTTATTAGCATAGAGCCACCGGTTGGTTGCACCGATCGAGAAAATCGCGGGACCGGTCCGATAGAAAGTGCTGCCTTAAAAAAGCAATAATGTAGTGGCAGTTATGCCAGCGAAAATCACTTAAAATCGAGTTCGAGTAATACAGCGACGCACACGCAGTCGCGACGCACAATTTGCCGAGAGACTACGGAGATGAATTAATAATTATTTGCGAGAACAAAATTCTCCTCGTCGTGAATGCTTCATATCCTTGACACGGGCTACCGGAACCTATCGGTTATCCACAATCATTGAATGATCGTAGGCGTCAATTGCCATCCACGGTAAACGCATCGCACACGAATGCAGACGGGATGAAAGTCCGCGTTAGACAGCAGCGATTTTATATGACGAATGGAACGAGTTACAAGATGTTTATATCTTATACGAGGTTTGTAGACTTGCTCATAATCTCGAGCACCAATTCCTGCAAGATTTATACTGATAACATCGGAATCATGTATTATGTAAGTTAGACAAAATAAAATTCTGAGATATTTTTAGATTTCAATGTGATAATGTGCATTTTTCTAAGATCAATATACTTTTGATACGAAATAATTAAATATAACATATCGCAGATGGATCTTCGTATGTATCGATGAGAACGAATATTAAGATTGTAAATGTCTATTATATGTAATAAAAATTGCAGGTGTACTGAGAGAGTCACTCGGCAAAAACGAAATACCCGTTTCTCGACTTGATTAAGAAATTCTACGAGTTGATGAGATCTGATAACAAACTCAATATATTCGTCCGCTCCAGTTATACGGAAGCGCAATGAGTTACATTACTGTGCAATACGGTATTACGTGCGTCCGGAGGGGTCTTATGTTACGGAACTACATTAGGTCTGTGTTATATTAAGTAGCTACATATACGGAACATCCGATTTAACGGTAATGGAAAGAACGATTTTGTTGATTAAAAATGTAGATAGATAGAACTGAAAATAATTTTGTTAGACCATCAAATTAGTTATGTAGGAAATTTAAAAGCTTTGATAAATAATGCTGCAAAAAATATCGAAATTTTTGCAACTCTCATCATATTTGAGTTTCTCAATAATTATTTTGATAGTTTAACAAAATTATTTTCAGATCTGTATATAGATAAATTTTTAGATATTCCGGCAAAATCGTTTTTTCCATGTATGAATATATTATACTTTACATATATTCTTATAAATTAAACATATTGCAGCGATTCTTACGTTATAGTTACGTTACTGCTAAATAACTCAAGGATATTATTTCTCTTTCGAGAACCACAAATATTTCAGTCATGAACGTAAAAATTTTAACGTTGCATGATACGTTCTTGCGGCTGTATTTCCGACGCTTCAAATGGCAACTTGAGTGACTTATTTAGTTACGAACCTATGCGCGACCACTTAAAATTTATTAACTCGTAAATGCTTGGCCCCTATACCGTTACTGTGTTACGAATGTGCACATTCGATAAAGTGCACTTCATAAATTCATGTGTATGGTATCCTGCGGTCAATAAGCTTCATAATCGACTCGCCTCATAAAATCTAGCGGAATTTCCGCGATTGAACTGCAGCGCCAAGGCGTATCGTGATTCATCAGGGATTTCCTCACCAGGAAGATAACTGATAATTAGAGCGAACCATATCAATTGCTACTTGTAAAACACATTTACGTTCTTATAACATATACTTTCATTTCTAAGCGATTCGCCAATCCATTACAGTTTTTACATAAGTATAAGCTTACAGTCTTTCGAAATAATCTTCTCTTTGATCATTTCTTCACGAGATATCACAGAGTTTTATGCCTCTAGTTTTATTCGTCCGCGCGCGGACGATTTTTCGACTGTCGCGGGATCTTAAATCGGACCCGGAGGGAGGACAGGTAGTCCACAAAGATCGGGTCCGGCCAGCCGGTCAGTCAGGTAAGAGCAGACAGGTAAAGGAAAGAGGATTGGAGAGGGCTTCCCCTGAGAGCATCGACGATGGAATGCGAAAGCGTGGGTTCGGTTTGGCCGTAACGCGATCTTGATATACAGAGAAGAGTGCGGGATGATCGGGGACCAGGAGAGCTTCGGGGCCTATGTACGCACGAGTAACGGTACTCCGACGCGATCGCTCGATCCCAATCGCCTCTCTCGTAATATGTTCTCGATCGTCTCGCATCGTACACGCATCTGTACGTGTATGTTTGTATATGTGCGTTTTCGCCGTTGCACACAGCAGGAGAGCGCGTGTCTCGGCAGAGCTGGAAAGTGAACGAGCGTTGTCGTCCGTTGGCGTTTGCCTCGTACCGCTCGCTATCCTCGCGAAACGCCAAGAAAGAGAGAAGAGTGGACTTTCTCCTTGATCCCGAAACTATATACTGCCACGCGCTGAATCGATGGGATTGTTTTTTGAATAAATTTTTGGAGAATCATTATCTTTTGTAGACAGTGATAGAGACTCTGTTATAGAGTCTCTACTATTGTCTACAATGTGATTATGAATGATTTTGCTGAAATATCCATAAATTTTGCTACAGATCGGACAATAATTTTGTTAGGCCGTCAAAATATTTGTGTAGAAAACTTAAGCATAATGAGCAACAAATTTTAATACTATATTCTAGCAATCAACGACATTTTTTACTTTGATAGTCCAATAAAATTTTCAGTTCTATATCTAGCTAAATTTTTAGATACTTCAGCAAAACCGTTCCTTCCGTATATCTACTTCTTGCATATATCTCATTTTAACTTGTACTGTTTAACTTTATAATTTTATTTAAAATATAATAGAATGAGGAACAATATATATATATATATATATGTATATGTATATGTATATAAGGAGAAAGTACATAGGTATATCTTTCTCGTAGAATTTTGATAAAATTACTCATGGCTAGACTTGTTATCTCTAGTAGACAATAATGCGTTTGGTAGTAAGAAGAATTTTATTCCTTGTTTCCTTCGTCGGTTTTCAGAATTGTTGAACTCTTAGTTAACATCAATTGTTCTTTTCAGTTGAACTTCTTGCGTCGTTTATCTTTTCTCTTTTTCTCCCAGACATAGAAAGAAAAAGAGGAAAGATGAACGATGCAAGAGGTTCAACTGAAAAAAATAGACCTAATAATAGTAACTTGAGAAATGCTGTGCGTCTCAGTGTAAGTCTCAAGATCGCACACTGACTCGTTTCTACCAATGTAGATTAACCTTTATCTCAGTTCAAGTTATTTTTTTCTGTTCTAAGAACTAAAAAAGGCTGAATAGTAAGTTATACTGCGATTAAAGTTAATCTACATTGGAAATGGATGGCTACATGAATGGTGCATCTTCTTCATACAGGGGGAAACTGAATGAACCAACCCCGAGGCAGGTTGCTAGACTCGAGACCAAGTATGATGATGACTGACTTAACTCGAGTGGATAGAGAGCGTCTCGGGGTCCAAGGTATAAATAGCTGCTACCACTTACCGTCAATTCAGAGCGAGCGCAAGACTGTAGTTCCTCTGTATACAACGCATCACGCAGGGCATAACGAAGTGACCATTCATAATGCATAATGCAGCAAAAAAACATTCTTCAAGAGTCAAACGATGTTTTGCCCGAGAATAATGTATTAGATTAACCTATTAATTGCATTATATGATCATATAAAGTCGTCATATTAATTCAACATACAGATAAACAAACAATTTTTCTGCTTCGAATCAATTATTATGTCTAAGAATATTCAGATAATATTAATAAGGCATAAGCGTTCATCCAAAGGGTACCAGCGATAAAGAAAACAATGCGACGACTGAATTTCAATTATAAATTTGGTAGACTCACGGAATACGAAACGCGATACAATCAATACCGAGAAAGGGTCACGATCTCTAATTAGAAAAAATTCTGTTAATCGTTCCTAATTTATGTCCCGCGGCATGAAGAGATTTTGAGCCAAAAGAGAGCCGTCTCGGCACGCAGACACGAATAAGACAGATGATAATCGTCGCCTGCCCTTTCTTTATTGTCTCATTAAAACTGGCAGTAACTCGTGGAGGAATTGAATACCATTTTAAGTATCGCATATATAGAAGCTATATCGAAGCATATAATACGGTATGAAGCTATGTAGCTAACATATAAACCCAATGTTACGGAAGAACGACAGTGTTAACGACATTAATAGTATGTTATTTTGGAACGTATTCTTTTCTACTGCTGATCAATCGATCAAAAAAGATAAATATACCTCTAGTTGCATTTATCACGCCGCGTTTTTTTAACCCTCCGAAGCTGACGTCAAAATCTGAACACAGTTAACTGACGCTGAATATACCAGACCTATTTATGTTAAATCTAAATTAAAAAGCACTATTGATTTCAAGAAAATGACTGCTGTAAAAAAGAAAAAATTCTAAGTACATTTTAATAAAAATAATACAAATTTTTTCAGATGTAACATTTAAAAAATTGAATTGTTTGACATTTTTTACAAAGAAATTTATAATTGAATGGAGTCAGTAGATCTGCCGTTAATTCCGGAGGATTGACTTATATAGATATTTCGTTTCAATGTTAATATCTCTTACTACATTTATCTCACGTTGTTTCTAACTTAAACGTTTGGATACACATCTAAAGCAATGATATGTATATCAATCGATGAGTCAGAAACGTCATTGCATTAAAGAGATACGCTTGATTTGTCAGCCTTAATGGCGACGTAACGCTAGCAACTTGGTATGCTCAGACAAGCTTTATAAAACCCGAAGACGTCGTCTCGACGCCTCGTTAGCGGGTGGAGTTAAGTGCCCTCTCGTTAACGATACGGAACGGTCGTTAACGCGATAGGGAGCGGGTATGCCGGAACATTAACTATTACCGCAATGCTTCGATATGTAAAACCAATGAATAAACGGGGCAATAATCGCTGCGTACAAATACACGTGAAATTATCGTGAACGCGCTTTCATGAAAAAGTTGTTCAATTGATCGACACTCTGTGCTTATCGGCACTTTGATTAAGTCTGTTTTTTATTCCTACACTAGATTGTACTAGAAGACTGATGACGAATTCGATTAAACGTACTCAGTGCACACTGGTGTGCGTTAAAGCCGTCATATTATACAAATTGACGTAAAGATACGTTTAAATATAAAAATGGATTAAACCGTGAAATCTTCAATACATTTCATTGTATTAAGTAAAATATATAAATATTTTATAATTCGAAATATTTCACTTTTACACTTTTACACTTTTTCACTTTTACAGATTAAGTCAATGAACAACAATTTTAGCATGCATCAGTGCGTCCAACCGAATTCGCTGAAAATGGCCACAAAAAGGCGTATATAAATGTAAAATATATGTGCCCGTTTGAAATGTGTGTATTAGATGTGTGAATATATGTGCGATCCCGCTACACTTTGATTGGTACCGCCATTGTGTGGTGCCAATCAAAAGAAATGTTAGTGATAGTTAGATTCTATCTTTTAAGGAGACATTAGACAGCATTTCTAGAACTTTCTTGCTTTCACAAAATATCAAATATATATCTATTTCACCTAAAGTTCCAAAAGTGTATTTAATTCAGCTACAGAAAAAAAGATCTAAGATTAATATCCTATGTGCTTTAATTGTTTGTAATTGCTGTCTTCTACGATGGTTCATATAATAATGCCTATTAAACTATCGTGCAACGAATGTAAGAAATGTAGATTTTTCTCTGCTTATATTAACCTGTTTTTCAATGTCTCGATATCGAAGATCTTTAGTGCTTGTCCCGGTATTGCGTCTGACGCGCGACGTTCGTTACATAAAACCCGTTTAGGAGCGCGTAGCGGACCGCTTTATTCTCGCTCGGTCAATGCTATGCGGGGAATTATAAGGCGAACACGAAGATGGTATCGCACAGCGCCGTATGCTTCGCTTTACCAACCTTGACCGTTGGAGTGATTCTGCTGCGGCGATTGAGGTTGGCCCTGCGTCAGTATAATTTGACTCTCGAGCTGCTGGAGCTCAGCTTGGAGCTCGTTCAACTTGCTGTTCGCCTTCTTCACAATAGTCGCGACATCCGAGAGCGACTTGCGATCGGTCGCGACCTCCCTCAGCTTCTCCGCGCCAGCCTTTATCTTCAGCTCCTGCAAATAAAAAAAAATGTTAAAATGTTAAAATTCATAATCGCATTGGAACGGTCATCATCATCGCCATTTCGGTTGAAAACGACATCTTATACCGAGAAGTTTAATTGCATACATTTATTATAATCTCGGTCAATCGCTCGTTTAAAAAACATCTATCATCGTGCGTGCCGCTCCTTTATATAGCAAATGAGACGTAAAATCACGCACGTGCCCAATGATTATATCTTTCGATATATCCTTTGGTATTCTATTAGCAAGCATTAATATACAGTTGCCGCGAATTTTTGCAATGAGTCATCATGATTTTTACACGTTTAGTAAAAGTATCTAAAAATTTAGTGAGATTGACATTTGAAAATAATTGTATTGGACCATTTAAATAATTCTATTGAATGCTCAAACAGTTTATCAGAATATTAAAACTTTCTGCTACATTAACATGTTTAAGCGTCTCCATATAATTATTTTGATTCAATACAATTATTTTCAGATCTGTTATCATATTGAATTTTTAGATACTTCAGGAAAATTTCTGTTTCCGTTATTTTCCAACATAAGTTCATGTTGGTATATAAAGAATTATTCGTGTTTAATATTACGTCAATATTAGTCAGATAAAAATAATCATTCAAAAGATATTTGTTCAATAAAGAATAATGACTCATTTGAAACAAATGGTCTTAATTTCCGAGACATTATGCATGCATCTGTTCTGCAGTGCAGTTGATTCACAGAAAATGTTCTGGTAACAAGCGTATGAAAATGTGCTGTGTTAAGAAACCTATCGCATTATACAGTATTACACACGACTCTGTTTCGCAGTGGATCTATTAGCGGTAGGCAGCAACCAGACAACGTTAAACGAGCGTGTTGTAAAGGCGCTTAGTAAGTATCAAGAGATAAAACAAGAAGACAAAAGACAAAAAAGAGAGAGAAAGAAAGATGCTGCTATATAGCAAAACTTGTTTCTACGCGAGTTGCAGAAATGGTTGGACCACCCTCAAGTTTTCATTTGCAGCGTGATTTTTAGAACGCGACGTCCGGTGCATCCGGAAACCATAGATCATCGATCGTTTATTACCAAGATGTATGTCGGATATTGATTAAACTAGATGTAGGTACGCATGAAAAACGTAATCACGTACGATCTGCAAATACTCCTATCTGCAATATCCTCTTGCAATCTCTTTAAGTATCGAGGATTTGCAATTGCAAATTTCCATCTAAATTATGGGATCGATTTAAGGATGTATCAGTATCATCAGGTATGTGTCTATGTGTGTGTAGTAAGTCTGCAAAAAGTGACTGGAATTGGAAATTTATATCTTCCAATAATACCATATAAAAATAACTGAACAAAACAGCGCATTATCAAATAAATACGGAACAGTTCAATAAGATCAATATTTGATAATATAATTTTATTTTAAATTCAAATGAAGATTTTCTCATTTTATCTCAATTATTTTTTAAAACCAGTCTACTTTTTACTTAAATAATTTTTTATCTAGCTTCTAAATTGCCACCAAACTTTTTGTATTGTTTTTTCAAATGTAATATAGAAAAATCCGTAACTTTTCATAATCTTTTCATTATATAATATTAAAAAAATGCTATATATGTTTTAGGATCTCCATAATAGGAATACTTTTTGTGACTAAGGGACTATATGAGTAAGTCCTGGGGATATTTTTTCGTTAGCTGTTTTAGAAGTTTTACGATTTTCAACTATCTATATGTATAAAAAATTATAACATTTAAAGTTAGCATAAATATAGTACGATAATTAGCCTATATGAATAAAACAAAACTGTGAAGATAAAATTATTTCAAATCATTTTCCCAGGACCCACATGCTCCATTACGAGTTAAATTAGCCCTATATAAAAATCCTTTCATTATGGGAACAAATACCCACGTCTGTCATAAAATATTTATTACTAGAAACAAAAACAGGCAAGCGGAGAACATTAAGATAGCAAGGAGAGATTAATTTCAACGCATCGAAATGAAAAAAAAGATGCATTAGGCTAATTATTGGGTAAGAAAAGAGAGTGGTACAGAACAAAGATAACGAAAAAGACGTAGAGTGCTGACTATGCTATCGTGTGTACGGACGAAGAAAGAGACAGCTTTACTGCAGTGAACGAAGGATAAGCGAAAACCCGACATACCTTGCGTATTTCTCGGCGTATATGTTCTCGCAGCACGTCAAGACGTGCCGGCAAGGGCACCTGGTCACTGCCAGCCACTCCATACTTGCTCGACAGTTCGTAAAGAACTGGGTGCCTGATGTAATCGCCCTGAAACAGATACAAAGTTCAATCCTGATTATTGATAGCTAATGTAGCGATTGGTTTCGGGCAAAAGAACGCGCAATAAGGACGGGCAGTTCGGACGATTAATCACTTTCTAATTAAACTTTCTAATTAAAACGAGAGTTTTTCCTTCTTTTGTGTTCTACAGGAATTTCCACTTTTATATAGATACGAGCGAAGCGCTATATCTGTATTTAATCATTTTTTCCATTCTTATGCCAAGATTCATATCAATTAATAATCAACATCCGCACTGTACTCGTTTCCGCGCACTGAACGTATATAATCTTTCGGCATTACGCGCGAGCCCGTGTTAATCCTTATAATAATAATAATAATCACAATATGATCTCTCGCATTAATGTGCGCCAGAGTTAAGATAACACCAGGCGGAAATTACACCGTAAATATCAACGATCAGAGAGGGTATCGTCAACGAGCCGAAGGGAAATATCGCGGAATACATCTCTTTAACCGGAAATCGTCTGGCTCGTATTGGTGTGGCCTACTCGAGAGATACGGATATAGACGCTAGGCAAACACAACACGGAGCAGGAGAAAGTATCAGTCTCCTGCGGTCTCGCATCGAATGCCGGCCATCGAAATAGCATTATCCATTGTGATGAATGAACGTTGGTTAGTTGTCAATCCGCGTGACGATACAATTGCTTCGTCCATGGAAACGTCCAAGGCTATTCGATCAAACTTCTAACGGATGTATTAGTGACCTACTTCGAATGCACAGCGTGCGACTGCGAGTCGTGTCTTTGAATCGCGAGTAAATTAGAGGCCGCGAGCCTTAAAAGTTCATAAGTTGTGTTCCAAAATTAACTGTCAGTACTGAAAATCTATAATCCACGTAACGTAAGCTATAGATTTTTATACAAGCAGTAAATTTTGGAATACAACTGTAGTCGGATTCGTATTTTAAGATCGTCTTAAGTAATGTCTTAAGATGCACTGAGAGAAAAAAAATAGTTGTGGCAATTATAAAGTACAATTCTAAAATTGAAATACTTGTAACTACTAACAACTAGTTTTAAAAAGTAATAAGAACTAAAGTAGTATGAAAATATAGTATTGTATTATAAAAATATAATTATTCAGTACTTTAGTTCTTATTACTTTGTAAAACTAGTTGCAAGTAGTTAAATTATTAGAGTTGTTAATTTAGTAGTTGTCAAAACTATATTTGAGTGTGCTAATACAACTCTCTGAATTGGTTCATTAATATTTTAAGACTTTACTTAAGACAGTCTTAAACATAATATCGATTAGAGATATCGACCTTCGAATTCAAATTGGATTGGAATTTAACTAATCAGAAGAAAGAGAATCAATATCAAGTTTAGTAAACTTTGCTTTTATTGATCAAATTCCAATCCAAATTTAAACCTAATCCATAATTTGATACATTTAACTCGATTTTGCGCTAATGTGCTTTCTTATCAAGATGAATTAACTATGTCCAAGCAGCTTTGCAATTGTTGTAAGATTCTTTAATACGATTGGTTTATACACTTAGATCCAGTGAAGCGTTAAAGACAAGATAAATCACATTAAAGAATTTTAGAATTACAAAGCTGCTTTTTCTACTAAATACAGCTATTAACTTCAATCTCTTTAATTTACTTTTTATCTTCTTCTAGTTCTTAGAAAAAGAGTAAATTAATTTGAGAATAAAGTTAATTTACATAGATATAGAAATAGATCTAAGGAAGAAATAAGTTTGTTTTCACCAATGTAGATCAATTTTAATCTCGGTTCAATTTACTCTCCATCTTTTTCTAATTCTTAGAACTAGAAAAAATGAAGATGAACCGAGATTGAAACTAATCTACATTGGAAATAAGAAATTTTTCTCGATATAGAACCGACACTATCGGCGGAAACATACCGCACACGGCGTCACGCAAGTCCGAAGGTATCTAGAGCTGGTCACTTTGGTCAATGGGATGCATTTGCACACAACCGATTTCCTCTTCTTGTCCAACCCGATAAACGACATCTTTATTCCGTGAAACGGCTTCGCACCGAAACGACCAGGATACTTTCGTCTCCTAGTCGCGTGTGCGTTCTGTCGTGCGAGACATCGGCAGACAAACGTTTTAATATCTCGTCATTAAGATTCGCACCGAGTAACAAACAAACGAGCTTCCATCATGATTAATCACTGCTGAATCATTGTCACCGGAACGATAATCTCCCGGGCTGCAATCATGCGGGCCCAGGTAAACGTCAGCCACCTGTTGCAGCGAAAATCTACGATATCACGTCCGCACGCCGTATTTCCGTGACTCCGCGCACTGTCGCTGTTACACGACGACCTAACTGTAAAGCTCGCTCGCACCCGGAGCGCGCGACACGCTCCTCGAATTTGAGAAGTAGAACTGACCAAGAAGACAGCGCCGACGCCGTTATCTCTTATCTCAGCCGCGCCGATAACAGCGTTACTCAACTGTAAAACGTGAACTTATCGTTTCCTTACGATGCTAATATGAAGAAGGTATCTTAAAAAAAAAAACAATTAATCGTCAAGTCACAAATCACTCATAACTCGGTGTCATCCGATCGATCCATTATTTAGAGGTTACATAATAAATTATAGGTTTATTCTTTTTCGAAGAAAGTTCTAAACTGGTGTACAAATACAAAGAACAGAACTCATAATTCAAAATAAATAATCATACGTATGTGAAATTAATGTAATCGTGCATCAATTTAGCACACTTCTGCTACATATTTTCTTGTTGTAATCGAGTAATGTCAATTTTGATGAATTGAATTAACTTCGAGAAAAATATCTGTGAATAGTGTGAAAGCATGTGACTACACTGTAACCACATTATTGTACAACAAATAGCATCACAAGATTCAAGTTTCTGTTGAAATGATAACTGTTGAAAGTATTGGTCGAAGTTATCGCATTGAAATTAGAACGTTTCACAATTCGCAATCGTGCTAGTTACGCAAATTCTCCTTGTAATAGACATTGTCAGACAGGCATAGGAAGTGACGACAACCTCCCGCGACTCTGCCTTCGGGAATAATGAAAGTATATCTGGATGTTAATTTAATTTTCGCTGCGTGTGCGAAAACGTGCGCACAGCCGACACTAACTGACGCACGATCTATTTTCATACATTCCACGATAGTCTTCGGGAGGTCAACAGACGTCGCGACGTCAGGGGAACCCTTTTCGTCCAAACGAGCACTTCGCATGAGGAAATCGGGGAAAACTGTGAAAGTGGCACGAGAATTATTTTCACCTTTACCAAACCTCCAAACAAACCATCATGCAACGCCAAAAGAAGACTTCAACGTCAGCGTTGAATTACTGATTCATTACTCATTCATTATTCATTCATTGATGTATTATCATCGAAACCGTAGTTTTAATTCGGAGCGTAAATGGCTATGAAATTCGTGCATAAAATTAATTTATTACACCAGAGATGGTTTTCAAAAATTTGTCAAATACAATCAAACAAAATTTCAGTAAAATCAAAGAAAAATCGCCATTATAGATTTCAACAGATTCTTTTTTCCCCTCTAAAACTTTTTCAATCCCCTTTTCACAGAACTCCAGCTTTTTTTATCTTATTTATTTAGCTTTTTAGAACTTTATTTCTCCCATAGTAACAATTTCGCTTCAATTTAACTGAAATTTTGTTTTTGCTGTATTTGACAAACCTTTGAAAATCAACATAATGTAACAGATTAATTTTATATATGAATTTTGTAACAGTATACAAGCTCAGTTTGTATACAAAGCCTGGTGGAAAAGCGACAAATCTTCCACATCATTTTCATGTTCTTCGTTTTACTGTAAAATTGAACTTTAAAGAAAGAAACAATTGATATTATCAACTATTAAAATATTGTTTTCTGTAACAATCGTATGATGTTCTAGCATTCTATTCGCTGCAAAATTCGAGAAAGTGTCGGTGAGCGATCTAATACGAGAATTGACTTTTCAAGACAAGAATCGACATGTCGACTTCACGATCTTCCGATGATCATCGAGCGAATTCGAGGTCTATAAAAGCCTTCGCCATAAAATATGTATAATTCGATTGGATGCACTCAGAAATTACCTATCACAATTGTTTGGAACCGATTCGATTCTCCTTGAAATATTTTGTTAAACACAAAAATTTTCAAAGATATATATTTTTTTTTTATATCGATCCAATTTGGGATTTACGTAATCAAACAATCCCTCAAAAATAATTATAACCAATCAATTATCAACAAAACGATAAGATATATAAAAAATTTTTTAAATAAAACTGAGAAACCCCTAACCAAAATTACATACACTAATGCATACTAATGCCCAAATAATGCACAGGTAATACTCAACTTTTTATGTCCACTAATGCCTTAATAATGCCTATTAATATCCTAATATCCATTAATGCCCGCTAATTTTTTCTTCTAATAATGCACAACCTTATATTGTTTATTATAATACAATTCTCTTAAGAGGAAAACTTGGTTTAGAACGCTGAAAAGTAGCTTTTTTTGCGAATTTTTTATAAATGAATCATGAAGCCGATCTTCTTAAAATTTTAGGGGTGATTTATAGTATAGGTATTTCAACACAATACAAAATAATTTTTTAATATGAAAATAATGAATACAATAATAAGTTACATATTAATCATTATTGTGCTTCGGCACAAATGTTGGTAATTGGAGTGTAATGTTGGAGCCTGTAATTCTTGCCTGAATAAAAAAAAACCAAAAATTTTTTTAAATTAGATATTTTATCCTAAATAAACTAAAAAAAAAAGGAGAAAAATATCAAAGTGTAAGTGCAGAAATAATTTATACTAATTTTTTAACAAATAATGTTTTTAGTTCATTTAGGATGATTGACAATTATGTAACTAAAAAACTTTGGACGAAGTCGATTAGTCAAATAGGTTTTAAGTTATCTTGCATGCAAATTTTGAAAAAGTGCTTTTGAAAAAACGCGTTTAAAGTTTTCGGTATCGCTGTATATCTGCGCGACGCGTACCTGTTTCTCAGGCTATAACTACAAAAATATTTCGAATTTCGATCTAAAACTTTACAAGTATATTTTTAAAGAATAATACTAATAAGTATATTTTTAAAGAATAAATCGATTAAAGTAAAAAAAAACGAAAATTTTGATTCTTTAAACCAGGTTTTTCCCTTAAATAATGCTCCAAATCGCCTCAATGCCCTCAAGGGGCATTACTCCTCGAATAAAACTTTTTTAGTTTTTTATATACTTATAACTTTCTAAATTTTAATAATATTTTGAAAAATCTCCATTCCTATTAAATTTAAAGAGATTGTTTTTAAACTTAACCCCTTAAATTTTTAATTGTGAATGTCAATATAAAAAAAATAAGTATCTCTTAGATTTCTGTATTTAACAATATATTTAAAGAAAAATCAAATCGGACAGTTGTGACAGGTCGCATTATCAGTGCACATTGATACACATTAAAGCTGTACATAAAGATATGTGTTTAATATAAATATAGAAACCGATTAAATATTATATATTTTATAATTCGAAATATTTGCATTTACTTTTACCCTCAGATTAAATCAAATGACTTTAATATGCATTAATGTGCACTAATGCATCCAACTAAATTTCTTATAAAACCTCTATTCTATAATTCTTAATGATAGTATCATTATATTGTCATTACGCAACTTTTTTTTATCATACATAAAACCTGTGTAACGACAATATAAGGATATCGTTGAGCTTTAAACACAATTGAAAACAGGTAATAGAAACAGAGAACAGGTTTCAACCTATCAGAAATGTGTACATCAGAATACACGATTTCTGACAGGATAAAAAATCTATTATTCTCTGTACCTATAGCCAGTGCTTTTCAATTGTTAGGGCGTTATCGTTGTTAAGAATTACAGAATAGGGGCCTAATAAGATCTATTTGAGCGGTGGCATTCCTCGGACGTCCCATTCCCGCGTCTCTTGTATCTCCTCGCAGGAGAAGCAGGTGTTATGAGAAGGAACCGGCGCGAACTCAGTCAGGACCGGTTACACCGACGCCGATTAGCGCCAACCGGCCACCTTCTTGTCGTCTTCGTCAGGTAAAATGGTAACGATTGAAGAGCGAGATCGGTACCGTCACAAGCTGAAATCCTGGCGTGGATGTACAAAAGAATCTCATTTTTCCTTATCGAAAAACAAACTTGAATATTGCTGCATGTGAACTTCGGTATGGCAAAATTCATCTCCGAGAATTGGATCACTGGAAATAGAATCCGGTTGCATTAATTGAAATTCTAGTGAAAAATGGAGACATCAGTATTTTATAGTTAAACCTATTCTAATTCTAGTCGAGATAACCGATGTTCAATCTTGACCAAAATTCTAATTGATAGATGTAATCAGAATCTATTGGTTCGTTCATTTTCAACCAGAAATTTATCTCTTTTGCGATTCAATGCCGGCTGGATAGGCTTAAGATTAATCGCCATTAATTTTACAATATCACGAATACATAACTTAAGAGAGTAATCTAACTAAGCGGAATCGAAAACCAAAAATCGCAACTTGGCAACCGAGTGTGTGCCAGTTTAGAGATACCATACAACAGAGTCTGCATTGTTAGATATCAAAGGGACAATGACAGTCCAATCCTTTGAATAGAATATTTTGTAAAATTTATTTAACATTTTCGAAATAACCGTCTACATTAACGTATATTTAGTAAGTGATAAATTAAATTTGAATCAAATTTAATATATTTTCTTGAGCTAAATTATTTAACTTTATTGTATTTTAGTTAAATTAACATATTGAGTGAAAATAGTAGCGATCTACAAAAATAATACGAAATAACATAAATTAGGTATAATTTGATCATAAATTTAACAGTATGGCCATGAGATGACAAGTAGTAAGTTTAAATAGCCCGTCGTTTTTTTCAGCTTTAATAAGTTAAAATGAGGTAGCAATTATAAAAAAAAAACGGTATATACACTTTTCTTTCTCACTCTTGTTTTGACAAGTGGCCAGACTGTTATAAAGTCTAGTGCTGATCATATCGACGCGACGTCGGTTAATTAACCCTCGTTAACTGGATTTTTTTCTCTGCTATACAGGTGGCAACGTAATTTCGAAGGGAACAACGAATGGAGTCAATTAGGGTTGCTTTCTTTTTAAGAAATGTAGTCGATACTTTCGATGCAAATTGATACACGTCGCTTTCCATTTATAATTTTGTTTAAATTCAAATTATCGACACTTTTTGATTCAGCGAAGAGTCAGGAGAAGAGTCTGAGTATATTCAAATGAGTTTGATCGATTGAAAGATATTAGAACGTAAACACGGTGAGAATTATCCAGACACCAGTGTTAAATCTAGAGATATTTTTTAGAGGATATATTTGTAATATACATACAATGGAAAACACACCGTTCGACAAGTTTTAAGCTAATTGAAATTTTGTAAGATTAGATAGATATTAAAAATGTGCACACACTACGCATATGGCGTTGCATTTAACTGTGGCAAAATGTATTCGACTGATATGTGTCGATTTAAGTTTCCTAAAAGGAAAGCAGTCTTTTAAGACCAGACGGTCAACGTTGAAGAAACGGGGGCTGGCCCAAACGGCAAGGAAATCGGACGCATATCAGGTGTGCGCGGCCCGTCACGCCTGGTTTGCCACCGACCGAGAACTCGCGATCCACACGAAAAACCGACCGCGACGGTCCCCGTCATCGATGGGAAAGCCCAGCTTGTGCCTCGGGGTACAAGTGCATGTGCGTCGCGGACGAACGAGAGCGAGCGAATGAGAAAACGATGGAAAGAGAGGTGAGCACGACGAACCAGGAGGACAGGAATCCCGACTCGGAGACACGCGTCTCCCAGGAGGAGACGTGCACGATTATGGCGTCCGAGTAATAACGCACGTCGCACGGGATAAACGCACGTCGGGCACGCGCACCAGTTCGCAAAGAGAGCGTGGAGATGGGAGAGCGCGAAGTGCCTCGCACGGCCTGCCGCCGCTTTCCATCCGTCCTTTGTGCGCGTCGTTGAGCCGACGGAACGAGAGGTCCATGGCGCGTTTGATCGCGCGGCTTGGAATTATATCGCGCTGCGTGCGTCGCGTCGCGTCGGCGCCGTGCCCACCGCCGTACGGCGCCGCATCTCACGTCGCCACTCCGCCAGAGGTACACTCGTTATCCGAACGTGAAATCCCGTCGAGCACGTATTCCGCCAGCGGACGAAACAATCGACGCGAGTTCGCTCGGCCGATCGGCGACGAAACTGTCGCGCACACAGCGAATCATGCACTACTACGCGGGAGGATGAATGAAAGACGCGCGGCGCTCGCCAACAAAATACGGACACGACCACATTCCACCGCACCGGACTAGCGACTGACTGAAAATGCCGAGCCAATCGCCGCGCGAGGCGCGTGCCGCGCGTGCGCCGATCCTTCGTCGTCGCGGCCGACGCAAGCTCGCACGACCAATCGCGCTCGTCGTTACCTGCACTCTAGAATCCCGCGCCAATCACGAGTATTGGCGGGACGCTAAATCCCAACAGTCTTTCTGAAATTTTAACAAAGAAATCTTTTGCTAAATCCGTCGTTTAACTCTACATTACTCACACAATTTTTTTTTAATTACTGCGTGAAACGTTTCTGATATTCTATATCTCAATTTTCATTTTCTTTGATTTACAATTAAAGATTGATATACTTAATAAAGAAATGTAAAAATTTTTTTTAATTATAAAACAATTTACGCTAAATATAATAATGTGTATAAATAGGATTCATTTAGCGAATTTATAAGGCGAGAGTTCCTCTATTCTGTTCAAATTCTGTAAAAAAAATTATTACATGAGCCGAAAATGTTTAAAGAAATCAAGATACTTATTTTGTATTTATAAAAATTCAAGCATACTCGTTTTCGTACACTTCATTGCCATAAATATATACATTACATATACAATATACAATATTTTTAGAAATCAATAATGTAATTATTGAGAAATTAGTGTCTGAAGAAGATCCTCAGGTGTTCTGGAAAAGAGACCGCTAGGATTTTGGTATAAGTTCTTCGGGTCATGGCAAGCGTCAAACAATTGCCTATAGATAGCTCCGATTACTTCAAACGATCGTTTCTGAGTAATCATGCGATGATTATTGCTTTGCAGTAAACTTATTTGCGGTAGCAATAAGACATCCGGCATCACTAGAAATGCCTCCAATTTATTCTGCAAAAAATCAGCGTCTTTGATGGTATTTATATGTTATTTTATTTTATGAATAAATTACTTACAGTGAACTCTTTCACGCTGAGGGCATCCATGCCCGGTATGGACGAAAGTGGTCCCTGATCGTGTCCTTGCAGGATGGTGTAAATTGAGCCAAGGTTTAAATGCGCTACCAAAGAACTAGCTTGCTCCGACGTAAGTGTGTCGATTTGCGCATCGGATTGTGCCTGGATTATTATAGTCGATTGCAATCATAACAATTTACAAATAGACATCAAATGAAGCAATGTGGAAACAATTTCAGTCTATTACGTCTGACTCTAGTGTGTATAAACTAACCAATCACCTGTAACCTTTCTAATCTTTGATCCATATACTCGTACAGTGCCAACGTTGATTGTATCTGATGCATACAATTGAGAAGATAAACGGCCATATCCACGGTTGGCAATCTGGATGCTGTTTCATTAACTTCTTGAAGTAATGGATCGATGATGCATGACACAATCTGCCAATCATTAAAACATAAAATAGATTTTTTCCAACAAAAAGATGACAAATATTCTTATTGAATATACCTGTAACATATCTTTTTCTCTGTCTTCAGCTATACTAGCGACAGATAATATTTCATTTAAGAGCGATAATAGTCTAGAGACTGACGGAGCAGGGACTAAATCACTTCCGGGAGGCTCCGCACGCTCTCCGAGAGCGATTCTTGTTTCTCTCTGCAGTCTACTTAGAAAACTTTTTTCACTTAAAGCTAATAAATCCAATAATGTTTGATCTAAGATACTATCGGGTATAACTTGTTCAGTAATAGCGCGGTAGAATCTGATTAGAGTTGTTATCGAATATAATACTGTCGCTGGCGCCTCTGTAGATATAACATGCTCTATTCTTGATTTTAGAGGATGACATAATCCTTCTGTAATGTTACTTAATGCCTGTTTCACCTGGTCCGACACATCTGCAATAAACAGATTCATATATTTAAACAAAATATATAGATTCAGTATATTTAAACAAGACTCAAGATGGAAAAAAGAGAGCTTCTTACCTGTTTTATCACAGCCTTTCACTAAAATAAGAATATTCTCCTTCTCTACAGGAATTACTTGATGTAGCCATGCAAGCATATCACCGACATATCGCTTAGGATCATTGGCATGCATTTCTATAGGATTAGGTGTTCCAAAACTCTCTCCTAATGTTAGCGCATCTATAAATGATCCCACCAAGGCAGTTCTCCTAGCTGTACAGTACTCATCTAGAATATACCTAGCAACATATGTTAATTATGATAAAAATAGCAGATTCAAAGAAGCAATACCTGCATTCAAATGTTAATCTTACTTGAATAACACTGGTCTATCTTGTAGCTTATTCATGGCTTTAATGAGTAACGGCGCCAAACGTTCGTTTTCTATGTTTTTACACTGAGTTTGCGTCCATCGATATAACCTTTCAAGCGCAGATTCTTGTAACAATGTCATTCTTTGCATAATATCCAGAGCCAATGTTTGATAACCGGACTGCATCAGTACTCTACATTTACCATGAACATCCTAAATGTCAAATCACATAAAAAGGAGAAGAAATAAATATCATTATTGAAAATAAATCATTTTAAAAGATAATAAAACAGCCGAGCTGATTATTCGTATGTTTGTATATTATAAATATGATAAATATAAAATAGTAAATTAATAAACAAGGTCACATAATTTAATAAAACAATGTTTAATTTTCATATATTTATCATATATTTATGTTTATAATAGATAATAGCATGAACTAGCTCAACTCATAAGCTCCTATTTTATTATCTTTAAATTGTTATTCTTACAATTTAATTTGCGTTTTAGTTGTAATTATTTAAGAAGCTTTCTATGTAGAGCTTCCTACTAACCTGTACTTTACTAACTACAGAAAAAAATTCTTCCGTTATAGGCGACTCCCTGGCTGATCCATGCAGTACAGTCAATTCAGATGGAGTCAATTGAAAATTTCTGATAAATGCACTTGCAACTTCTTGCTGCATAGTTAAGATTTGACTGGGAATAAAGATAAATAACAAATTTTTTAGAAATACGAATGTGTCATTGTACAAACATACAAATATCTTTACCTTTCACTCTGAAGCTTTGAGGTCTGCTCAATCAGTTGTGAAGTTTGAGCCTTCGTAGCTTGCAAGCGATTAGTCATAGATTGCACAGATGTGTTCATTGCTAGAACATTTTGATAAACATCGTCTAAGGAAGCTTTTACTTCCCTGAATGAGGCTAAGAATTCTTCGTTTATCGCCAGACTCCGTCTCTCTATTTTGCTACGCAGGTTTCGGCGAGAATTCAATGTGTTCTCTGTGAAGAACGTTGACAACTCTTTCAAGGCTTCTAACGTATCCTAAAATACAGGAATAATTATTAAAGTACTATGTACTCAACTCACTGTATGCAGAATAAGATTTTAATATAATTGGTTTGTTTTTCACAATTTATACCTTATCATGTTCCACCCTAGATTCCAATAATTTATTGACCCTCCGCACTAAGGCGGAGTTCATGTTTTTCTCGCTCATTGCAGACTTGGATCTTTAAGTTTATCTGTAGTATATAACCTGTATATCAAAATTAGTCAAACGGTACACGTCACTTGAGAGATGAAGAACAGAGCAGTTTTTTTCGATGACCGCAAAATGTCCCTGCGCACTATACTGCCCTCTGAAGAAATGGATGTCAACTATGCAACGTCCATTTTCTTTGCTGTATTCCTAAGGGTATACTCGCACAACTTACATAAACGCATGAAAATTATCCAATTGCATTTCTCCTATAAGGTGCATTTTATATTTAAAAAACATAATCTTGGAGTTACTAAATAATTAAATTTTTTGGATAGCCGAAACTTGAACGGTTTTTCCTTTTGTAGTTTTGAATGTCAACTTTAAGATATTGAAACATATTTATCCTTTAAGTATTTTTGCTTCAGAGTTTAACATTTTTGTATAAAAAAAATACAGTTTTCTCATTTTGTTAACTATATTTAGTTAACAATTTATATACAATTTATTATAAATATACAACTTTACAAATACTTTCTAAAGATGTCAAAATATATGTAAGAACCGTTTAATAATTTTTATATACTTGCAAAAGTGATGAAAATTAAAGTATGTAATTTAAATAAAAAAATTAAAAGAGTTATTTAGTATTAATTCATTATTTTAAATACTACACTTCTGACTTATTTCTTATTTAATATTTTATATAAGTTTCCAAAAACTATTTTATATCTTTTATTTTAAACAAGTTTTTGTACCTAGTTTTTTACATATTCCTACGATTTTATATTTTAAATAAGTTTCTGGAATTTATTTTCTATTTTTTATTTTAAATAATTCGTATGTTATTTTATCAAGCCATTGGCGTTATACGTAAGTTTAAGAAAGAATTCCCAAAACACGGATAATTTGCAGTAATAGTAATATCTTAAATTAATTTATTACTAGTATGAATAACTGAAAAATTAAATAATGATTAACAAGATGTTTAGTACTTTTAGCCAAAGCTATATTCAGCACAAATTGTTTCACGGTATTAAGAAAATTTGCATGTATCTTATATATAAAAAACATATATAGAATATTTTATCAACCTTTATTGAAGTATGAATCATTAAAAAGAATTATGAAAATTAAGACATAATGTTGGAATATCAAAAATATCTCAAGCGAACAATTACTAATTCGTTTAAGAGAACCATGCAAGTAATATAGGATTGTGCCCGAGATGCCACAAAGCAAAACGCGAAATACACGGCGATATCCGTTTGTCAAAATCATGTAAAATATGAAAAATATAATTGAATAAATCATTGAATATTTTTCGTCGTTTGAATACGCGATAGTTGGGTGTAATCTAAAAACATCTGGCGAAAAGCTCGGTAGGGGAAGGGGGTCACTGGCGACGAAAAGCGGTGGGACGCGGAGCGAAGGCGAAGGGGGGCAAGGTGCGGTGGTCGATCGTCATCACTTCGGCATTCGCTCGGCGACTTCGCGGCGAGATGGACGTGTTGCGTGAGTCGCTTCGCGTGTCGCGCATTAATCTGCGAAAATTGGATATTCACAAACGCGAATAATTGATGATTAATTAAGGATGCTCGAACAGTAATATTGCTCAAAATGAAGGTGTGTACTCAGAGTTATATCTCAATCTTTATTACTCTCTTTACATTCAAATAAAGATTAATAATAAGATTAATAATATACATTCTTTAAGTAAAGATAAACGCAAACATTTTTTAAATTATGAAACAGGACTAAATATAATAATGTTATAAATATAATTCGTATTATACATTTACAGATATATAAATTAGATATCCAAGAACGATATTCACAGTCCGTTCTTATTTCGAGACTGTCTTAAGTAATGTCTTAAGACATTAATACGGCCCTCTAATTCGTGACTTCTTAAAATTATATTTAAGACGGTCTTGAATATGAATACTTTGACTGTGAATATCGGCCTAAGATATAGAGTTGTGCGCGTAACGAATTCAAAAAATAAAACATAAATCGTATAATAAAGCATCGCGTAATATTCATCGAAGAATATTAAAACGTAATGAATAGATTATTTTACAGATTTTATAATAGGCGTTAACGTTAGTATTTCGACAGTTAGACGGTTGGCGCGTGACCTTCGGTTGGGGATGGTACGAGGTGGCACGGAACGGCGCGTCATGTTTACGCCTAGTTATCGCGCAGTTATTATTCCCTTACCGAAGCTCGTATAAACAACGTAGCTGTGTCGCGGCTTCTTTTCACATTATTTTTTGAAATCTTTTTCGCGAAGAATGTCTAATATAATACGAAACGTTGTATTATACTTTATCAGTAATTATTCATACTAATCGTATTATGTGAATATTCATAAAATACAACATTTCGTATTATATTTAGCACTTTTTGCGATTATTATATGTTTCAAAAAGAAATGTAAAAAAGAGCAGTATGCGACACAGCTACTTGTTTGTACGAACGATATCACACGAGTCATAGAAAAGCAATGTTGATACGAATACTCTCATGCAAAAAAGTCGCAATTCCTGCTTTCACAATTAATACAGTTTAATAATTTAATTAATTTTTGTTTTTGTGCATCTTTCGATCCATTAAAAAATTAACTGTAACTTTGGAACAATTAATAAAAGAAAACATTTCTCCCTTTTATTAATCTCTAGCCTTTTTTATTGACTCTAATCATATCTTATAGACATCATTTATAAAAAAAAAATTCAGCCCTTTTATCTGCTCTGACTTTATTTCGCAATGATAACGAATTGCAGATGTGTGTTTGATGTTCGTTTCTAAAAGTTAACCGCATAACTAATTATAACCGCAGTTAATTGCATAATAATTACAAAGTAATATGTAGATAATAGCTATATATTATATTTTTCAGATTATTTTCCCTCTCATGGGTACACCTTGACGTGGTGAGGGGGATCAGTACCCAGAGGATATTTACACGAAAAGAATGGTTTTTCTCAAATATCTAAAAATTTTCGGATATGTCTGAATGTCTAGATAAATTTTTAGATATTGAGTAAAATCGTTCTCTTCGTGTAAAAATCCAACGGGGGAAGTAATGTACCCTCGTCGCCGATTTACTTGAAAATAAACGAACCGCAGCCG
>NW_011627136.1:435171-472056 GCF_000204515.1 Acromyrmex echinatior | reverse complement strand
CTCGTGTGCATATTCTGAGAGGAGGAGGAGGTCTGGGAGAGACATCGGGCACCGGTGGAGCAACCTTGTGGTAAATATTATTTTTTACTTATGTAAAATTAACCTTTTTTCGCTTGTTTTTAAATCATTTTATTTGACAATGATTTAAAAATGATTATTTTTAAATCATTGTTAAATAAAATGATTTAAATAATTTTATATTCAATAAAACATATATTCTCTAAAGTAATTATATGTATTCTCTAAAATAATTATATGTATTTTTTAAAAAAGATCTTAGCAAAAATAAATTTGTATACAATTTTTTAATAATTTTTAAGTAACTCTCCTTTTATCTAAATTAAATAAAAGGAGAGTTACTTAAAATTGAGATAAAATAATTATATATATATATTCTCTAAAGAAGATCTTAGCAAAAATAAATTCATATAAAATTTTAAAGTAATTTAAATAATACTTTAAAATTTTATATGAATTTATTTTTGCTAAGATCTTCTTTAGAGAATATATATATATAATTATTTTAGAAAATATACAGTGTTTAGAAAATAATGATAAATCTTTCGCATTGGGACAGAATGGACTAAACTGAGAAGAAAAGTCCTCTACTATTTTGCAATTTTTGCAATTTAACAAGATATTAATTGCTAAAAATTGTCGAAAATCGGTCTTCAATAATTTTTTACTCAATTACTATCAACTTTGCAGAAAAATTGCAAGAGGCAAAAATTATTTATTTTCTTCTCGTAGAGTTCTAAGAATTTTTTAAGAATTTTTTAATATCGTCGTATTTTCTCATGCTGTTAAAAACGAGAAAATGCAGTACTAAAAAGTTGATAACAAATTCTGAAAAAATTTATAGAGTTCTATGAGAAGAAAAAAATAATTTTCATCTCTTGCTGTTTTAAAGTATTTGAATAAAAGTATTTGAGTAAAAAATTATTCAAAACCAATTGAAAAGCAATTTTTAGCAATTAATATCTTGTTAACTATTTCAAAATGATAGAGGACTGTTTTTCTCAGTTTAGTCCAGTCTCTATGCGAAAGATTTTTCATTATTTTTCAAACACCTGTATATAATCATTTTAGAGAATATATAATATTTTGATATATCTAATAAAATAATGGGTACAAAGTTCGATGCTTATATAAAAATTATATTTTCAGAATTGCACAATTATTTTCAGCAAACTGCATGCGTTCATATAGCAATTATTTTTTTAAGTAATGATTATTTCTTTACTTTGTTTTAATTTGAATTTTAATTTATTTGTTACAGAATCATCGACGTTGCAGATGTAACTCCACTGTTGCGCATCGGATCGGTGAGTGATAAATCAATATTTTTATTAGGGTAACAGATGATAATTTTATTAGTATATTATGTACATACCTGAATACACACATGTATGCATGGATTTAATATACGGACAAATATATGTATAGTATTGCATACATCTGTTTCCTTAAAATGAACAAATTAAAACTGATTAGAATAAATTTAGTTATGTATGCCTGATTCTCTGGCGAATTTTATAGATCTATCGAATTTCTAAAAATTAGCTTACAGAAAATAAGTTAGAAAATAGAGAAATTTTAGAAAATTAAACTTGATGGAGAAATTAAACGGGATAATGTGGCAAAGTATAAACTTATATATAACAAGAGCATTGATTTCTTTATTCTTTATAATTGTAAACTTACGCTACAACATGTTACTTAGAGTCTATAATTTAATAAATATCCTAAATGATTGATACACCGTATATACGTATATAGAATCATACAAAACAGTTGATCCTCAGAGAAAAAAATCTCATCGATGTATAATTCTTTCCACACATCTCTCCTTTTCTCTTTTTCATAAATTATTTACATGAATTATTGCGCCTTTAACAGGCAGTTATATAAATAATAATAAATTCTTCGGTGTTTTTTGTACACGTCTCGAGAATGGTGAAAGTGCGCGAAAGATCGATGCAATTTTCTGCATGCGTTTCTCGACATCGAGAAAGATAAAGCCGGGGCAATAGAATTACGAGCTATCGCACAGACACTCTGTTGATAGTGATTCCGTTTCTATTGGAAATTGGTTCGGCCTCATAATGTCCCGATCTATCGTATATTCTTCTTGAATGGCCGCTGTATCTGTTACGAATACAAACCAATTTATATAACATTTTTATCAATTTATATCAATCCTATTTATCTCTTATTTTACTTATTTAATCCTATTTATTTAATAATTAGAAAATAAATTTCGCGCACAGGAAAAAATGTTACGATTGCCACAATCGGAAGTAATAATAATTTTGGCCCATCAATACATTTTTCCGTGTGTATACATTATACACCTTAATCAATTTTCAATTCGTTATCTATAGTATATTTAAAATAATTTTAAGTAATTAACTCTTTGTCCGACGATCTCGTTTGGAGTCACTCTTTTAATTTATAAATTGCTTGCTGAATTTTTATGAAGTTTGGCCTGTAGGATAATTTGATAAAGCTTTATTCGAATTGCGGTAAAAATTCAAAAATTCAAAATAGTAGATTTAATATGACGAACTGAGGTAAAAATTAAAAAATTTTAAATAGTAGATTTAGTATGACAAACGGAATTTCAAAAAAGTAATTTAATTATTATAAACTCGGTTTTAGGAAGTTTTAGGAAATTTTTAATTCTGAAGTAATATCAAGTTTCCAATTTTGCTTTGAATAGGTACTGATTTCCAAACTAACTTTCAAACTCTGAACACTGATTTTGAACATTATGACATAGCCTCTTTCATAGAGATTATTATCTTTTTAAAAATTCGATATTTTTAAACTATATTCAAACTCAGAAATGTTTAGAATCTTCTAAAACCTAAGTTGCACAATAATCAGATTATTATCTCGAAATTTTAATTTTAGAATTTTGAGACCAGAATCGAATTCAGTGTCCTTTTTAGAAAGCAAAGTCTTCATTAAGTAACTTTATTAGAAAGCTCCGAGTCTCAAAAGATTAAAATTAGTTGATTTTATAAAGTTATTATTTAACATGACAGATTCGAACATGAATGGGATAATAATTGCATTTTATACTGCACTGTAAAAAAAATTACATGTAAAATTACAACAATTTTAATGGATAATTTTAGGCTCCATTATTAAAGGTGTATCTTTATATAGATACACCTTCATATATAGATACATCACAACTTACAAATAACATTATTTTTTTTATAGTAATTAAACAATTGGCGAAATTAAATTTACAATTAAAGTTAAAGTTTTCTTAAGTTATTTTATTGATATGTATAAAAATATAGATATTATGGTATATTACCATTTTATAATATTACAAAAATTTGTACATTTACATAGAAATTATAAAATATACTATTATTGTTGTGTAATTTTTTCTGTCAATCATAAAAATATATTTGTACATAATTAGAGATAAAAGTAGTAATTTTTATTAAAAAAGCATAATTTTATATTTCCACATATTATTTTTATTCTTATTTTTCATGTAATTTTACATACTTTTCTACAGTGTATAAATCGAATTGGTGTGTCTCTTTAAGTTGTGTTTTGCACAATTGTGATTTCCCAAAAATGCTAGTCATGATATGATAAACTAACATTAATTGCTCTGCCATATTTCAGGAATTCTTACTCTATATTTGAATACCTATATTTGTGTCACTTTTAAATTTCAACAATTAAATATTAATAATTAAAATTAAATAACATCAAGGTATATAACAAATAAATTTTTTATATTAGACAATTTTGAATCGTGAAAGCTCTGCTTTTTTGTGACACAATGCAGAGTTCTTATTGGATATCGCTTGTTGCTCATCTCTCATCGCGTCCAATGTATAATAGGCATTAAAGTCGGTTCTTATTTTAAAATCATCTTAAATAATGTCCTAAGTTGCTAGTACGGCTTTCTGATTGGTTCATGACATCTTAAGACTGTACTTAAAGCAGTCTTAAGTATAAGTTCTGACTATGAATACAGGTAGAGAAAAATCTGAATCTCTATTAATTTGATAGATTTTAATTATTTTATCCATTCTAGGAGCACCGCAAAAAAATAGATATTATTTTATAGTTGACATCCACTTCTTCAGAGGGCAGTAGTGCGCGGGGGCATTTTACAGTTACAGGAAAAACGCTCTCATGTTCTCTCTCAGGTTTCTCTCTGATTATATTCTTACTGTCTCTACTGATTGGTCAATTCACTTATTGTTTATATTTTACTTGATTTTAATGCTTGAGCTTCTTTTGCCATGATGGCCCTTAAAATTATTAGGTGTTGGAATTAATTCGTAGCGTTTTACAAGTGATGGGAAGTACTTTCATTAATGTATTTTTTAATGCTCATGTGAAATAAATAACATTCTTTCATTAAAAAACGCTACGAATTAATTCCAACACCTAATAGAAAAAAATGAAAAGGAAATTGAGTCACGATTAAAATGAGAGTACTTTGAGATCCTGTCTACGTTTTTCAAGAAAAATTGCTAAAATACATTCTTATGAAAAACAAGATTATTCGAATACGCGAATTCCCTTGGGAAATCTCACATGTCCGAGGCAGTGGTCTAGTTTCCACCGAGGGTTTAAACCAGATCAGAATCAGTAAGAACCAACCAACTACAATCGAGTATTCCCCTGTTACAGTAGACTGTAGTTGGTTGGTTCTTACATTCTGATCTGGATTAAACCCTCGGTGGAAACTAGGCCATTGAGACAAAAAATAAAAGAGCGAGGAATCGGAGATTCTGATAGACCGGAATCAGACTACACATTGAAGACTGAAATTTGATCTAAAGAAATTTTAGTTCCTATTATTTTGATTAGTTAAATTTAATCTTTCGATCTTCAATAATCGTAGTTTGATACTGGCCATATATACTACTCCGATATCATTGACGTGGAGAATAGACAACCAATGACATTTCACCACCCTCGAACGAGACATGCGCACGAGCAAGAATGTCGAAATGAGAATGATAATTCATATTTTTATCATTGACAGTCGATGAAAATTCATTTTTCAATCCATCAAATTGAAATTTAATAGTATCAGTTAATTTGACAATATCAGCGTATTGTGATAATAATTATGAAATTAGGGAGAGCTCGTGATAAATTTCAACATTCTGACAAATCATTCTACGCAATTACGTATGTATGTACTACGTAGTGCACTCTAGAGAGCGAAGGACAGAAAGAGAGTGAGAGAGAGAGAGAGAGTAGGTATCATGCAGTAACTCGACGCGTTCAGTTGCGTTTGGCGTCGTGTGGACGTGTAGAGTTGTATTCTTCAATGAATTGACAAGAACAGAATAAAAATAAATATGCGCTGGTTAATTCTGTGTATCTTTGCGGTTATGCTGATGCACAGCATAGAGGGGAACGGCGATGAGGCGCCGTTAACCAAACTCGGCGCAAAAACCGGGCCGACTCTGAGGTTCTTTTATTGGTAAGATTAACGATCGTTTTGTTGATTTTCATGGAGGCTATCGGAGGTGTCCATCCTATAAGATAATAGATGGTCATAAGCTGTTAAATTGTACACATGCTTTAAATGAGGGACACTTGTTAGGCTTCTCACATTAATCTCAAGACATTATTGAATATTGCAGTGTTGATTTTGTCGTGGAGCTTTGGGCTCTGGCTTATCATTAAATCAAGATAAAATTATCATTCCCTGTTGCAGCTACTCGTGCGGCTATAGAAAAGCCTTTGAACAATACGTAAACATTCTTAAGCAGAAGTATCCAGAACTTCATGTCGAAGGCGAGAATTTTAACCCACCTGGTTACAATATGTTAATTGCGAAAGCACTGGTAATTGAATTTATTGTCTGATCTTTCTATGATCTGTACTTCTGTACACGTCTCATAAATATGTAAATTTGTATTTAGGGTACATTAAAAATACTTATGATTGTTCTAATTGTAAGTGGAACTGATTTTGGTTTGCCCCTAACATCAATATGGCAGTGGTGTTTAAATAATCGTTTTTATTCCTGTATATTGATTTTCCTGCTTGGCAATGCCATAGAAGGCCTATTGGTCTCGTCGGGTGCATTTGAAATACATTTCAATGGTAAAGATATTTATCTCACTTTCAATACAAGTATCAAGTGAGATATTTGATCATTACGTGTATCATGATATATTTCAGACGTTCCTGTTTGGTCAAAACTTGAAACTGGCAGGATACCACAACCATTGGAATTATTTCAAATAATTGACTTTCACCTAGATATGCAATTTTCAGAAATGGAAATGGACGTAGGAAAGATCAAGTTCCAAACATAAGACAATGTTATTTCATATTCTCAAATTGATAAATCTAAACTGTACCATGCCAGAAAGAATGCTAATGGTGTAATGTGATGAAAATATGTACAATATGTATTTGTTAAGTAAATAAGGTCTTTAATGTATATCTTATCATAAAACAATTCCATTAAGACTACAAACATACAAGTGTAATGGAAATAAAGCTGTTACCAAAATTTTTTATTATTACAGGATTTTTATTCAAAATCACACTAAATATCCATAGTAAAATATAATACACAATTTTACAGTCACATCCTTAATGTCCGTTTCCTGTGCTTAAAAAACCAGAATCTTACAAACAGGTTTTAATCCAAATATCATTTAACTATTCTACTGACTTCATTAAAGCCTGTTGGATGGTCACTGATAAGAGGACGTGCTTCATATGTACAAATAGTTACACCATGTTTGTGAGCTGGAGTCCATTCCCCTTTGAGACCAATGTAATAAATTTTAATTTGTTCTGTATTTCCCATACCACTAAAGTAAAGGCTTAAATGCTGCACTGATGAAAACTTGACTGTTCTGTAATAATATTTATATGATACTTAATTTTTATAAGAAAATTTTTAACATCTCACACAAATAATTTGTATATAATCAGTTGCGTGCTCTAAAAATTTTTAAATCTAAAAACAAGTATAAAACAGATAGCTGAATTATTACCTTACAGGATATTCATGTATTCCATATGCATCTGTAATTAATTCAAATTCCTGCTCTGGGCTATTAGCTAAATGATCAAATAGCATGTGCGGCCGGTTTTTATATCTGTTAATATACGTAAGTTTATTGAAACATATTTTATGTCTTAATATTGTTATATAATTTTTCTTATTTTTGAGCAATTTTAATTATACTCACAATTTCACTGTTTTGGGAGAATAACCTTCATCTGCAACTACAATAAGACCTTTTAATTTTACATCTCCTGTGAAACTGCAAAAAATCAAATACAATGAGAGACTGAGATACATTTCTATAAAAATTACATCAGGATATAATACTTACGGTATATTAAACAGAAGCTCATCATCGACATCACTTTGAACAAACTGAAATAAGATAAGGAAAAGATTAAAAATCATAAAAGAATCTTAATACAAAATGTTAAGATATATTTGATATTTGTAAAACAAAAATTTCTCAAGAGAACTTACCTCTGATCTATCTAATCTTTCTTCCCATGTTTTGAAAACTTTAGCACCACTGCCTTCCTCGTGCTCATTTAGACATTCCACTCTGTCTTTATCTATTTTTTCAAATAAATTATAACTGATTCCTATTTCTGTATCATGTACACTACCACAATTACATCGATGTTCCATTATCTTACTCTGTTAACAATAAAACATTTAAGGATATCAATATATACATGAACAGAAATCATTCAAAAGAAAAAAATCTAGGAGATCAAAATAAATTATGTATTTACATAATTTTACATAATATAATCAATCATAATATTATCATAAAATATAGCATACAATGTTGATAAAAAATTATGAATATAAATTACACGAATGAGAACATATCTTTTATTTATTATTTTTCAGTATATTCATAATCTACAAATAATTTGATCTTATTTTCCAATGTTATGTTTAAAATATTATTTTGCTGTCTTTGAAGAGAATGATTATCTACATTTTAAACGTTTATCACATTCTTTAAAATTCTTTAAGAACGTCAGATGTTATCAAACTAAGGTTAAGTTCACACGACAACATAATCTTAATAATTGTCATAATAATTACAATAAAACAATATTTTACGTACATACAGATAATAAAGCTACCTTTGTCAGTCGAATGAAGACAAGGAGAAATGTGAAACTAAACCGTTCCAAGGAACTATTTACATTGAAGCTCCCTCTCCTTCAACAGCTGCCTATTTAACCGGTCGGTAAATAATGTTTTTGTCGTAGAATTGTAAATGTAGAAATCAATATATATTTAGATTTCAAACCATTTCGCATAATACAAATCTCTCCTATTATTTTCCCATTCAATTAATGTTTATTGCACAATTTTTTAATCAGATTTATAGAACTCTTGAAGATTTTTCATAAAATTATTTTTTAAAAGAGCGTACATATATAAGATAAAGGGAGAGAGAGAGAGAGAGAGAGAGAGAGAGAGAAAATATACATAAAACTAAACTAGATTCATAGTATTCAAAATAATTATTCTTTGCAATATCTATAAATGTTAAACTTACATCCGCCATTGAATCCAAGCAGGAACTTTCTCTTAAAAAAGATAATATAAGGTTTATTTAAAAAGTGGAAATTGTAGGATAATGTGAGGTAAAAGTAAAGTTCTATTTAAAAACAAGTGATATTCATTTATAAACTCTATAGCGTATGTACATTTGTTTACTTCGCATATAGTGAATGAAATATAGATAGAGTGCAACATAAATAAAACAATCTTTGTATGAACTGTGTGTGGAATGGTTGCATTGTCGTCTCCTATGTGTGTTTATCGACAGCCTCGTCGATTATTTTATTTAATTTCTGATTTTGCCAATCAAGAGCAATGTTATCGAGATGGTTGTCAAAATCGATCAGATTCCTATACTCCTCTGCCTTCAGTAACGAATACATTGCATCTGTGTGTGCAATATCATCCTCATAAATTATACTGTAACAAAAAGAATGATATATGATACCCAGAAAGAACTCTATCAAGTTGATCTTTCAAAAGTCATAATTTTTCAAAATAATCTTAAAAATGTATAATTACTTTGCCTTATCCTTTGGCTTCCATTTTCCCTCTACAGATTGTGAAATTCTCAATGGACTCGAGCCCATGCCTAAAGTCACTTCTCGATTATCCACCTAATAACAAAACAAAAACTAATAAAGTTTACAAAAATAGATGTAAAACGCACTTTGATATAACAAATTAGCAAACATACCACTACCAACAGTGCACTGTTGAAGTTCTCTGCAATTTTATCCGCTATTCTATGGGCTGGTCTGTCTGTACTATATAAAGAACACAGCGATAAATTAGTATAAATATTAGTAATTTAACACAAAGAAAAAGGAACATTATTAAAGAAATATCACATAACTATCATACCTTAAATCATTTATATTTTCATTGGCCAGGTAATAACCCGCTAGTATAAGGCCTTTGCTTGCAGCTAACTGGTCCACCTATTACAACATTAAATTAATATAATAGGGCGCATTGATATTATTATCCCTATTATGCTAACATAAAGAAAACATGGAATACTTGATGACCAGTAATGACCTACTGTGACTTTTGTCATTGTATAGGTTAGGATATTGATATCCACGTCACACACTAATTTTCGCACGTGTTAAAATATATACTTAAAGAAATGCGACAGTACGTACGATTTTACGAAATGTTTCACTGCGGCAGCGAATGCCTGTCAAATATTTACCAAAGTAAGTGCTATTTCCGCCATTGGGGAAACGTGTAGGCATATATGGAATAAAGGTATCGCATCCTCGATGTATAGATCCGCCCTGCCATCCTTGTTCTTTTGTTTGCCAAGCAGCAGGCCATTTATTGCACAATGCGGATATTTAGCTGCGTGTAAAATAATTTTGCAATACGCGCGGGGCGAAAAGAAAACATTCGTCATCGTCAAGGGTACACTGTAAACGCAAGCAGACGCGAGGAGACCAGAATGAATCAGTATTGCCAATACATCGCAATTGTCAGGGCGGTGAACATTAAGTCTTTTCTCCCTATATAGTGCGCTGACGAAAAAAAGAATTGATACATACGATTTATCTTTTTTCGTAAACAGTTCTCGAAAACGTATCTTAAAACGAGAAGAATAAAATTAAATCCATTGTATTTAATATTAAAGAAATTTATTATTATGATATAAATATATATATTTCAGATATTATTTATAATTTGTAATATTAAACATGTTTGCAATTATAAGTAAAAATAAATTCAATAATAGAAAATATTCTATTTTCGCAAATATATTTAATATCAAATGAATTTATTGTTATAAATATTGACACGTTCTGTGCAATTTTTTTTTTATTTATCACAATATATAAATACTATAATATTAATTCTTGGAAATACATTTCAGATATTGTTAATAATTCAATGTTAAATAAATTATTGCAAAGTTATTTAAAAGGTGCGTCGTTAACATAAAATTCGGAAATCCTATGATAAATTTGTATCGCAACCTTTTCACTTCTTCTCGAGAGATAAATTCAATTTCGTGCTCCGAAATTGCGGGTAAGAGAACAGCTTGCGAAAAAAGCGTTAACATCGCGCCAATCGACGTAACGCTCATGTAATGCGATTATATCCTCCACTTCGATATAAGCGGTTCTGAAAAAGATTACGAGAGACACGTCACGTCAGCATCATCCTCGCGATCGTTTCCCGTGATCGCCGGTCATCGCCGCGCGGCGCAGCAACGGCACGGCTTCGCGCTCATTGTGATTTTAATAAGCCTTATGCAAATTACAAATGAAATTGTCAGAGGCAGGCCCGCGGTCCATTCTTCGTCGCTGATAGGGACAATTAGAGGAGCTTTGTCCAGCGGCCGAGCGTTGTCCGGCCGGCCGGCAACTTGAGTTTGACCGGGAGAGAAAGAGAGAGCGAGAGAGAGAGAGAGAGAGAGAGACAAAGAGAGAGGAGAAGACCACCCGCCAACCCCTGATGCTTGTATCCGCTCCCCGGAACGTTCACTTCCGACTCTCGGAATCGCGCGCCGCCGCGCCGCGCCGTGTGCCCCATTGTGTATGTTCTCTCGATACTCACGAGTCATCGATACATTAACTGAATTAACGCATATCGCTGCGTAGTTATTAACACATTCATTATTATCGTTCTTAATAATGCTAAAAAAAATGCAATTATTTCCTTAGGGTGGAGCATAGCAGAATGCATAACGCATAACAAAATTAATTAATCAGTCGTTTCTCTCCTTTCCATAAAATAAAAGATTCTGATTGGTTGATTTTCTTGTACATTATGCGTTATGTAAAGGTCTGTGCTCCTTTAATATGCTGCGATGATTTTCCAGTCTTTCACTACACACGATGGGTCATTCCGAATTAATTTTCATCACTTTAACAAATATATAAGAATTATATCAAATGATTTTTACATATACTTTAACACTTTTAGAAAGTATATAAAATTGTGTATTTAAAAAAATTAATTAAATATTATAACTGCCCAGATAGCCAAGTCTGTAGAAAGCAGATTTTTTAAATGTCCGCTATAGACTGTGCCAATAAAATAACAACAGAATTGTTACAGAATTAGATATACATAATATTGTTGACTGACTGCTAGAAAAAACGTAACAGAATCGGCAGGATCTGCTCAGTTTCTGCCAACAATTTGCCTTCACATTATGTCGACAGGCGATTAACAGAACATAAACCTAATGCGGACGCAATTGATGGCAGACTGCTGTCATTTTCTGCTCGAACCTGCTGACAGTCTGTTAGAAGACTGCAGACATTTTATCTGGGTGATTATTTGATGCTCCTAATTTAAAAGAAAACAAGATACGAATGACCCAATCATGTGTACATATTAAGGGTTATCATAATTATAAAAAAATTAATTTCTAACACTTATTACTTGGTTTATGTTTCGATCTTAACTCTAAAATCCTAAAATTTAGCTAATGGAATACAGATTCCAGTTAGAACCAATTAAGACTGGCAGTCTTATAGGCTGAATTTCAGGATTTTAGGGTGACTGAAGCATAAACCAAGCTTGTGGCAGGCGCGATGCAAAATGTGATCTGGACTAGTCGCTGTTAGAGCTCAATTTAAAGATACTCGTAGCGAGTATCTATAGGAAACGGGCAGGAGATACTCAATTCTTAACCGCGAGAAACGAATTTGCTACGCGGTTGGCTTGATTCCGCAAGAAGGAAGACGTCAGAATCGCGGCGTGGAATTGTTCTGCCGTAATCTGAAAAGGGAGGCAGAGGAAGCGAGAGAAAGATACACGTTCTCCGGAATCCCGGGGCCCAAGAGAACGCGCCAATGCAATGGAAGGAGTGAAAGGACGGAGGGGCAAGTTGAAAATCGAACGGAATCACGGAGGCTGGAGGTCGGTGGTTCGGGGGCGGAGATAAGTTTTTACGGTAGGGTTACTAACTTACGGACTCGGCATTGTCGAGTTCCCGCCGACGGGAGGACAATGCGCCTTCGGAACACAATGCTTCACTCTGGAAATCTGAAGGCAGTCTTGACTACCAACCTGCAACCACCCATACCGCCTTCCTATGTGTCCCCCTCCCCCATCGCCCAATACTCGCTCCTTCGACACATACCCATTCCACCTCCATTGCCCACCGCACCATCCTGCCACCCCCGTCGGCCTCTGTCGTTACTTTCTCATTCTTTTGCTCTTACCCAGCCTTCTACCCCTTCGCGAAAATCTCCTTTCGATATAGCTTCCTCGGCCGTACGTCGTGAGTCCAAGTTCGTACGATCTCCAAGTTCATATTCGTAAATCTATGAGTTTAGTGGAAAACGCGTGTTTTCAAAACACAAAAGAAATATCGCTGAAATTTCCCTTTCAAAGATCATACCACATTTTTGTTCTCCAATCGAGAGATACTTTTGAAGCATTTTTGTTCTATATGAATTCACACTTGTATAAGCGCGCACACACACGGACACACATACTCACATATATCTCGCTTATTGTAATACAAAATATAAAAGGCGCGGAAACAACGGTGGCGAGCACGGTAGCGGGGCCTGAAAGAGGCGGGAATAAAACGGACGAAGAAAGGCGGACATACGAGAGTATTTCAATCGCTCCTAGCTTTTCTCTTTAGGCGGGCTTCGCTGTTTCTTTGCCTCACAAAAGCCACATTGTTTCGTCCACCGCTCTCCTGCGATGGGACGCAAGTTGAAATGCTTCTCTTCTCGCGAACGCGAGACGGCAGATAGTATCGGCAATCAGACATGAAACGTAGATTTGAAGACACATTTGATGCAGAAACATTTGTCGCTGCGCAATCCTTTCTGACAGCATTAGTATTTACTGGTGGATACACCTTGTATTTAAAAGTTTCCTGTATCTTTGATTTTGAATCAGAAAAACGAGACATTCGAAAGTCTGAAGTTTGAAAAATAATCGTCTATAATTAGTTTTATTATTAATACAAGTAAACTTTTATTGCTGGTATATAATATTTTCTAATCCTCTTTGAAGTTCAATAATTATTTTGGAGAAATAATAAAAATTAATTAATCTATTCCTATATTTTCTTGTTAAATACTAACGTTGTGATAAATAATCACTTCTTTCAACAGTAACTTATAATAACGCGCTGCTAATTCATGAAACATTTTAATTTCTTTCGATGTCTATCTCGACGGTTGTATTAGATCTCCCACAGAAATGCTCATCACTTTCCCTCAAAAGGTTTTCTTCTCACAGAGCGCGTCTTTTTCTCCCGTTCCTCTTTCCCGCCATCTTTCTCGCTCTCTTTCTGCCTTTCTTTCTATCTGCGTCTTCTTTTTTGCGATGTCGCTCGCTCGCTCTCTTTCTTAACTCTTTCATCCCCCTCATCTGCCGCCGTTCTCCTCGCGACAACATTCTTTTCAGTATTCACTGTGCAGTTTCTTGTACCGATACTTCCTTCTTTCATCGTCGCGTTATTCAAGCTTTTGATGCCGCGGCGACAAAGCTCTTTACTTCTTTCTGTGAACGAATGAAAGCAAAGAAATATATATATATATATATATAAAATTATATTAAATATAAATATGTAAAAATAAATTATACAGTGTTCCAAAATTTGCGACTCAAAATACTAGAATAAAAAAGTTTTCGAAAAATTAAGTAAAAGTTTCTTTGTAAATTTTTACTTATTTACAAATTCACGTATTGGTCTATCAAAATTTGTTTTCCGGACCACACTATTAATTAAAAGCTATTTACAAGATGATTATAAAGATCCGAATGATGAACGCGATAAATTTCTTCCGCTCGTCCAAAGGTCACAAATTACCCTTCGTTAACAGAGTCAAGTTCTTTCTGAGGGAATAACGACGTTAAAAGAAATTATTCAATCGAATGTAAGGGACTGTTTTATTATGTCCAATGTAACGATTAAAGATTATTCTAAATATTTTTATCAATACACAACAATACTCAAAATTTTCTTCCCTTAAGACAATTTATAAAGTTCGAAATTACTATTTAAAGGACACGTGACTCTTGATTTTCGAATGAAAACATTTTGGAAGAATCCATACAGATCACACTCTATTAGAGGAGAAACGATTCCATTTAAAGGGCTTAATGGACGATGATGACTAATTCGCGAATGAAGATGCCGCGAGGACAGGCAACGGCACGACGTCGCGCCGTACGCGATATCGGAATGCTGGAGTTCGAGAATGACGGATAATGCAAGGGTCGCGGAGGAGAGGAAGTGGGAAGTGGTGAAAGAGCGAGGGGGGGAGGGATCGAGGGGGAAGGGTGGTGGATTGGTGGCAAAGGGTGAAGCGGAGAATACAGTGGTGTCCCTGTCCACGAGCAACTCGCTCTATTCGCCCGTTCGTTCGCTCGCTCGCTCGCCAGCAGCATCATCATAAGACCTCTTTGTCCTCCGGCAATTTCAGCGGCATTGTCACCGTCAACAATGTCCACTTGACATTCTCCTTCTCGCTCCCACACATTGTTAGCCCACCCTACCGTTCTCTCTTTCAATCATAAAGCTCATCGTAGACGGACCCGTTCACGTGGTAGCTCCGCTTTGCCCGTGGATGCACCTTAACCGCCATCCGTTTTGTTATCCAGATGCGCGATGATTAAAAGCGCCTGGAGGTTTGAGGTCATCGGATCTGTTGACTCGACTTGCCTTCTAGTAAATGTCGTTCGCTGCGATTTTCGCTTTTATAAGTGACTCGTTTAATTAAGAAGGTATCATGTATGACGATATCATGCAGGCGCTTATGATTTGATGGAATTAACAAGTATAGATTTTATCCTTTGTATATACATTAATGTTTATGATTTTATCTGAGTAAAATTAATATTAGAAAGTAATCTGGATCAGATTCAAATAAGATAATCTTATAATTAGATGCCTAAATTTCATGGCATCATGACTTACTGATTCCTTTGCATTGAATCCACAACCCTTGTTCTCTTTGTTCCTCGATGGACATTGTCACGATGGTGTTCTCTTTCTTCTTCACATTGTTTCCGCGCATTGCTTGACGATAGGTTTGTACGTCGAATTCTTTTATTTACAATTCATGATAAGTATCAAAAAAGCTGAGAGATAATGAATTCTTCCAATAGATTTAACAGAAAAAGATACATACAAATTTTTGTATCTTATTTACTTGATAAGATGCAAAAGATTTGAACAAAACTCGATGATAAGATAAAAGAAAAATTTTATCTGGAAAAACATTTTGTAAGAAAGATTCAAACAAAACCAAAACGTTTGTATTTTCATTTGATAAGATTTAAAAAATTTAAACAAAATTCGATATTTTTTGACAAAATTTCTTACTTCCAAATTTTGTTAAAAATAAACATGCATTAAATTTTTTTTACAGAAACACTATTTTTCAATAATAAATAAATAATACAATAGGGGCTACGAATCAAACTGGATGTTTTGTGCTAATAACTTTTTTATAAACAAATGATCAATATTATATAAACAATATTTAAAACAATCGTTTCAATCCCAATCGAGTCATTCTCAATGTTGGAAAATATTTGAATTAAGTGATTACTACGTAATAATACTTGTTAAAATAGTAATTCCTTGAAGTAAAAAGATATGACTTGATTTTTGGAAGCAGTCTCATGAACCACTACTTTTTAAATTATTTTTAGGATTACTTATAGAAGTATTAACCCACTGATAGAAGTATTAACTCACACAAGTGAATACACTTGTATAATAATATTTTATTTTCTAAACAGCCTTATACCTAGATTAAGAATATATAATTGAACTTGAAAAACTTTTTAAAAAAAATAAAACTAATAACAAAAAACTTCAGTGCTATATGTTCCTTTAGCGTAATAAAAAAAATACGTGTTCTTGTATGGGTTAAGATATAAATATCAATCTCCTATTTCGAATTGTGTTTACTTGAACCTCGTCAGAATCTAACACGCATTATTACAAAAGTCCTCACAGGATAACAAGACTTCGTCGCAAGTCGAGCAAGGCAAGCGAACGCCGAAGCTACAACCGATAGCACAATGTATACCTACACACGGCCGCATGTATTTCGTGAAAGTGGACGCGTTTTACTTATGGCACGCATTGTTCTATTGTGCCTGAGAGATGAGCGCATTACTGTCCGTTGTCCCCTTTCCGAGCAACCCTAGGACAATGTCGCGCCGCGCACCGTCGTTAATCAGGCATCGTTCCTGAACAGCCATAGTAATTCGCGGGGTTTATGCTCGCCTGGACGCAGGTGTTTGCATTCGCAACTTTTACGAAGAAGCAGAAAATATATCGATCACCCCAGAGTATCGCTATTTCTCTAAACTTAAAACAGAAGTAAAAGTCAGACAATTTTTGTCTCTTGTAACTTAAATAAAGTAAATCAATAAATTCATTATAAATATGCACGAATATATTCACAACAAAGAAAATAACAATTGTAATTGCTAAAAAAAAAGAAATCCAGCACGGAAGCATCTTACCAAAGGAAGAAATTATCGCTCCAATCACAGGGAGCAGTTGATATCGATGATATAAGAAACTGTACTTCTTTCATGTGCAAGGTAATGGGCAAAGCAGTGAAGCCACTAACAGATAGATAGAGAAAGAAAGAAAGAATAGCAGGTGAAATAAACATAGAGGAAAGAGAAAAGGAAAAAGAAAAAGAAGAAGAAGAAGAAGAAGAAGAAGAAACGGGTGAAAAGGGGATTTCGTGCGTGTAAAGCAAGCCGGTGCGTGTGTATTTGTGAACGGTCCAGGGGTAGGAGGTAAAGTGTTCGCGACGAATCTACGGAATGGGGTGGAAGCACAATGCTCCAACAATGACGCTATTGTGGAAACGAATAACACATACTCTTGCGCTTTACCCTGTGCTTCGTCGAGTGTAAGCCGTATAGCTGAATCAAATGAATAAGAGAATACCATCGCTAAGACACAGTTCCGACTGCTGACGTCAAAAGAAGTGGTCTACGAACGTGATGAAAATTATCCGAATGGTACTGATAATGCATCTATTCTCGTAATGGTATGCAAAGTCTGAAATTCGCCGCATCTTTTTTTATATATTATTAGGATAACATATTTATATATGATATATATTATACACTCATTTCTGTTATTATTCAATTATTTTTGTAACTCAATGAAAATTTCTTTAATTTTAAAATTTTATTAACACTTACATCAATTGTGTGTTACAAAAATTAAATTCCCAGGGGATTAATTTTTGCGAATGGGAAGGGGGAGGGGGTTGAAGTGACGGGCTCGATACAATGAGAACAAAAGTGGATCGAGGTGAAAGTGAGAGCATCTAGATTCTAGTTTATCGTACGCGTATAAAAAATAGCCGGTCATCGGACCGGCCGAGAATTTGCGCTGTGTAGGATGCAAGTAGAGAGCTCGTAGAGGGGAATATACATAGGCAGATTTAATTAGCATGGACCGGCGGAAACCCTCGGGGATAGACGGGGACGGAGCTGGGCAGTTGGAGCGTTAAAGTTAAATGACGGTTGGCGGTTGCTTATTCTTCCCGGCAACTGATGCTTGATAATCTGCGAAATCTCCTTGCCGACTCTCAATTCTGCTCGATAGTTCATTGCCTGTGCAGGCCAATTCTCTCAATGGAACGAGTCAGCCAGTCACGGGCTGACTGCCTTAATTGTAGTAGCTACGTCTCCTCTCAAGCGCTTCTTTTTTTAATCGTCAGTGTACCGTGTTAGAGTCGTTTCGTTAGGCTCTTGAACATTTCTGGAAAACGCGCGGGAGGGATTACTTTTACTTGCCAATATTTGGTATAAATGTAAGGATTTCTATTAATGTAGAATAACTTTTATTTACCTTTTATCTTTTTCTTAATTCTAAATCTTGAAACTAGAAAAAAATAAAAAGTATGTAAATAAGAAATAAGTGAGAAGATATAAAAATCGAGATTACAGTTAATCTATATTGATAGAAATGGACATAAAAGATTTTTAGGATGTTGATCTTCTCTGTATAACTATAAGATCGTGTAAGTTATATCTATAATAATTATATAAAAAAATCTTATCGTAATATATTCTTATAGAAATGTTATCTGTAAATCACATGTTTTCGAAATTTGTTGACACGCTATTTCTCCCATCTCACAATTTGTTTAAATTTATAACAACCGTTATTTATGCGATCTTGTTTACGCGAGTGACTTGCACACTGTCGCGCGCGGATTTCACGGAACATTCGGTGAAAATAATCGTCAAGTAATCGCGCGAGATCCTACATTAACCCATTCTATTTTGTCCCTCTCTTTCTACCTCCTGTTCGTCCTCGTGTCCTCTTCCACTCGTTTCAACCCTCCGACACTCGTCCCGAACACCACAAAACCCCGCATCTCGTCTTTTCCCCGCAATTTTTCCGCCACATTTGCTTTTGTCTCGCGACAACAATGCATCGCCTCTACCGCTATGACATAAAAATATGTGCAGCGATGTATCTCCTTCTCTTTCTTTCTCCGTCTCCCTTCGTTACTTCTGCGCTGTTTTCTCCCGTCCGATTGCTCATCTCCCTATTTCCCGTTTGCCGACACATCACAGAGAAGACTCCGCTTTTCGTACGAGATTCAAAAAGATTCAGTCAAAAATAGTGCTGTCTCTTTATTTTCAAGAGAAAATTTTAGATTTAATAGCTCTAAATTAATTATAATGTCTTAACCAATTATAAAAATATCAATCTGTTATCTAATTTAATACAATAATTAAAGTTTTACATTGTTCGTGCAGAGACGCCATTTCGGATTATTCTTTGTCCAGCCGTAATTTACCCCTACATTTGTGCACGTTTTCTTGTAACATATTTGCGTATCTCATCTCGGCGTGAAGAGGGTCAAGAAAATCAGTTTGGGCAGCTCGCGACTACGGGAATATTGTTCGTTGCGCCGGCGTCGTCGAACAATGAGCATGCAAATGATCGGCCGAAGATCGATATCGGCGCGATCAGAATTTTCCTGCGGCTCGCGGAACTGAGGGCGCGGGCTTAACGCTCCCTTTCCCCCTGGTAGACAAAAGCGGGCCGGCACCGGTTGACAATAGCTCGATGGCATTACGTATGCAAGCGCAGGACTCCGCTCTTTTCGAATTCGTTGCATTCTGCCTTCGCCTTTCCTCCGCAGCCCTCCTCTTTTGCGTCCTCTTCCAGTTACGTTCTCCTGTCTCGCCTCTTCGGTCTGGAGACTATCCTCACGAATGCGGCCCGTAATCCCCGCAATTTGCAATCGCCAATTCGACGGCCAGTTTTCGCCGCCAATCTCTTTTATCTCTTTTTATTGTCTATGCGAACTCACGTACGATGTCAATGCATTATTATGAGCATCGTGGTGATTTAAATCACGTATATCAAAGAATCGTCAAATTTGTGGCGTTGAAATACCGTACGTTTCCTTTGATTTTGCGTTTTACCTCCTACAGAAACAATGTAATTGGTAAAGTTTTATGTTGCCTGCAACTTCAATTTAGCATCATAATTTTATTTGTGTATAAATTTGATAATGAATTAAATATTTTGAAAAACATGAAAAATATGGAAAAATGTTTCAAAAAAGTCATATGGCTTGAGGGACCGTGAATAGTAAAATAATTTTCGAAAAAAAATTATTCAAGGTATTCATAGTCAGGTCTTAAAATTTCTTTAAATGTTTTACTTACTTCAAATGTTCTATGAATTATTTTATTGGTTATTGAGCATCTCCAAAAATAAACTTGAGGAAGTCTTAGGTGTAAGAACCAATCATGTTAAAGAATCATTGAGCGATCAGTTCCTTACCGATCAGTTTCTGAACGCAATAACGTGTATCTCAATTTTTGAGAATTTATTTATCTGTAAATAACAAGTTAACGATTTTTATTGTTTGCATCAAGAGATATGATAGTTTTGCGTCACATTTATGTGTAATAGAGCTGTATTACATGTGAATGTGACGCAAGACTACCATGTCTCTTGAGATATACAATAAAAATCGTTGATTTGTCATAGAAGAATAACAGTAAAGCAGTTCTGATAAAGTGTGTTTTAATCGACAATTGGAATATTTTCCATAAATACAGAAAAGACCATTTCTGTGTATAGAATGAGAGCGTGATCAAACCCGGAACCAATCACGAGTCAATCACGCAATGTGTATAACCATTCGTTACCACATAAGTCTGTTTTCACAATATATGATTACCTAAAGGTTACTAAGAAATTTATCGATGAAATTTATTCATGAATTTTTTGGTTACCTTTAATCTTTAGGTAATCATATATTGTGAAAACGTGTTATAGTCAAAAATTTTTTTGTTATATCACGAGACACACAATAGTATTCGAATTCATGCACATCGTAGCCATTCGCATAGAACGATGGTTCATTGTCTCATCCAATATCGATAACGTTTCAAGTTTAAGTAATTAAAAAATAATATGAAAATTCTGCCGTATATATTTTTCGAATTAAGAAAATAAATAATAGTATTGTATTTCAATAGAGAAAAGATCTCGACTGAATTCCTCGGGTGAAGTAACTAACAATGAGTAAAATTGAAAAAACGGTAATGTACAATTCATAGGTTACTGAAGATCTGTTTTAGAATGCATTTAAAAAAAGGAAAAGATCTTTAGACTTTGAGTTAATATTCTTCGTGGAGCTCTAAAACAATAGGTATCTTTCTATGACATCTCACAATCAGTTTTATTAGCTTTCAAATTGGAAGAAAGTCGTAAAATTTATATCTCAAGTAGCAAAGTACTGTCAATGTAATATCTATTGTGAGCAATATCAAAAAAGCCACGTTACAAAAAACGATAAAACGAAATCATAAGTAGGTTCGTGACTAATGCTTAAACACAAATTACGGCATAACTGTGACGAAAAAAAAAATATATATATATATACAATATGTAATGTAATCTTGTATAATATGTACAATATAAGATATAACTTATTTTTCCTTGAAATGAATAGTTATAATAAATAAACAATTGAACATTATTAATTATTCAGTCAAATGATGAAAATTGATCTTAAATCGTTATAATGATTAAATGTTACAATGATGATATTTTGCTACTTGGAATATCAGACTTATTTAAAAAATTATTTCTCTTTGAAAACTTAAACAAGAAATTTGTATCTATATTTAATTTGAAATATCACTTGAGTATATGAACATACATATTATGCGGGACTTTCTGTCATCAAAACTCAGTTTACGACTTCGCGAGCGATAAAATGATATAAAGCGTACCACTCCGTTGTCCACTTGATGCGCGATTCTTTGTCGGCGGTCGCGAAATGCCTCCTTCGGAAAATGCAACGTCAATGGAGGATATCCGAGAGCGTTTCGCTCATAAAGCAGTGTGTGACGTAAAAGCGGCTATATAATAAACTGTAAAGTGCTGGCTAGGCTGGGTAAAAAGATACGAGCCGGTGAGTAAGACGATTCATGATGAGACCAAGAGAAAGAAAAAAGAAGATGGTCAAACGATAAGGGAGAAAGAATATAATAGAATTAAATTTAAAGTGTCATGATGAATGATTTATTATTGAAATTACGTAATATATTGAAAGATTAAGAGGAGGAAATAAAGAAAATCAACGAACGGCAATATCTCGAATATCGCGCTCGTTTGAACGCCGTGGACTGGTTTGACATTTCCATTCCTCGTTGTTTCCCGCGATTTTCTTCATTACGATCGATGAATCGACACGCGCTAATTTATTTTGCAAAAATCAATTTACCAATTAACCCAGGCGCATATCCTCAGTTCATTTGTATTGACACCTTTTGTATTCGCCACGGAATACACGACTTCTCGTTACACGTTCCTCGTGTATACGTACGTACGTCGATCGGGGAAGAGGGACCGAGGGTTTCGGTTGATTCCTTCGTTCCCGACACGGCATAGGTTTAGTATCGTGGAGTGCAGCCCCGAGGCTGTTACGAACTTAATGAAGCTATTTTCCGTTTAATTAGAATCCCACCGTGATCCTTCCATTCTTAGGTGAGTCTCGTGGTTAATCCTTCCGGCCGCGATATTAAGATGCCGAGCGTTCCTTACAAAGCGCGCTCGCTAACACAATATCGTCAACTATATTGACTTGGCCTTTATGCACTCGGCAAGCTGGGTGAGAAAAGCGTGCGTACAATATGCGCGTTATTTATAAGCTTGATTTTTGTTTGCCTCGCCACCGAATGTACAAGGAAAAGCGTAAGCTTCTTATTTTTTAATGTGAGTCATCGTCACAGAATTTCTAAGTTACACATTATGCTACGTCTTATATTTTTTTTAAATTTCACGATTGTAACAATTATGTTGACTATTGGTTATGTTCTCTGGCCGTAATATGAGTTTATCATTCAATTTGCTTCAATCAATTAAGTGCCCTCGACGAAGTATCAAGTTACCATTCTTAGTAGATCGTCTGCAGTAACCCTTTATTGGACACAGCTCTCTCCATGATTTATTAACAATTTTTTTTCATCGCATTCATCTCTCTATGCGCACAAACTAATTTTAATTTACTTACATTTTATGTTCATGTATAAATAAAGTTTAATTATAACTTTTGAATATGCGTATTGTTTGCTCGACAGTATTTCGAGCAAAGCATTCCTGTGCATTGTTGTTTAAATAAAGGAGTATCAGTTTCAGAAAGAGAGACAGAGAGAGAGGGAGGGAGCGGGAGGAGAGAGAGAGAAGAAGAGAGTGTACCTATGTTTAAATTTCAATTTGAAAGCGACATAACAGGACAGACAATGAGTATCATAAAAGATGTTTCAAGTTAAAGATCCGTGAAGGAGATGTGAAATCTAAAGAATTTTTTCTTTCAAAATTTAGTTTAAGTTGGGCTTTTAAAAATTCATGACTATTTCATACATTATTTTCATTTATTGTTCTTGTATCTTATTTAATCAAGCACTTCAGCAAATGGCTTTCTCTATTAAAATGTAACCATTTTTTAAATCTCTGAATCTCTTGTTATCCGAATACGTAGAATACGCTTAACTTTAGTTCATTTCCAGAATCGCATTTTCTTGTTACATGTCTCTGATTTACAAAAAGATTCACTGACGAGATACTATTAATAGTATCTTGTCAATGACAAATATTATGTTAATCATGTCATTAATCATCTCTTGTTAAGAAAGCAGCAGCTTCTCGCACCAAGTACATGTATTATTAATATCGTTATCTATTGTTTAAACGCTTTACAAATTCGCACTACATACGTGATTGTTTAAATTACCTAACCTATAATCTAATTACCTAAACGTCTATTTTTTATAACTAAATTAATATACACTTTTGAAACTTACAGTGATGTAGGTATATATTTAATATTCAATTAAAGAAAATTCTAGTGCATCTAGAAGGAATAAATGATAAACTCTTATTTTCTTTTCTTTTTTTTTCTTAAAGATGTAACAATGAGATTCAGTCTCAAAACTCATAAAGTCTAAAACATAGATAAACGCAGTAGTTGAAAGTAGAAATGTACGGAAAAGCACCTATCGATATTTAATATCTATCAATATGAATCGAAATACGCAATATCTATACGACAATATATTGTTTGAAAATGATTTAATATTACAGAAAATCGTAACTTTTTTTGCACGTTTTATTATATAAAGATGTACGGAGAGCACAAACTTTTGAGAAAAATTAAAAAAAAAGTTACTAGGTAAATTCACTAACTTATCAATAAAATTATAAATATTTTAGTAAATTTATGTACACAAATGAATGAATGAGAATGAGAGAGAGATTGATGACAATAAAAATTATGCATTTATTTACATAATATATTTTATACATGCATTCGTGGATTATGACTTTGTGATCATAGATCTGTTTGTGTTGCTTGCACTCTGTGCACTGAACACCTTCGCTCTCTCTCTTTTCAACGCTCAAATATATATTTATCATTTTAAATTCAAAAATTTGTGGGGATTTTAAGCAATCTATCACTTCTACAAGAGAAATGCAAGTGGATAATTTTCTTTATGCATACGTTTATTCGGTTGAATTTTGGGAATACAGCCTTTGTATCAATTGATATCTAGAAATCCAGATCTAATATGCTATGCTGATACTCAAAGTTTCGATAAATATCAAATATTACAAATGGTACATCGATATTTCAAAATATCGATTATGTAAAGTGTTAGACTAGGTATGTTGTGTTAACATTCCTAGTCTAAAGATAGCAACCGTATCGTATTGTCGAGCATATTACAGACTGTATTCCTTTTTATTTTGCTTGCCAAATCTGTGAAATAAGTGTCGAATTAACCATTGGGGACGTTGATCAGTTGTCGAGAGTGTCGAATTGAATCTCCCACAATAAACTATATCGAGAAATGTACACATTTTGTGAACATCTCTTAGGACATAGAAATATCTTCTGGAAGTTTTCAGAACATTCCTTGATCTGTGTAGTGTCGAGACTATGAGACATGTCGACATGTCGAATAGTTAATAATCGTCGAGGCATCTGATTTAAAACATCAAATTATGCATAGAAAGTTTCATATATAATGCGAGGGAACAGCAATAGCGATAGAAATAACACGATTTCAACTTTTCAGAAATTGGATACACCGGATTACATAGTTTTTGATAGGTTGAAATCGTGGAATTCCATCGCTATCCCTTCCCTTATTGTATCTGGGACTTAAAAACATAAGAACGCGCTGCATACTTCAGTCGCCTCATCGCCCCCTCGCGAGACGCGATGGTTTGGCAGTTATTCCGTAGCAGCTTCGCGGTTCGATTTTCGTTTGTCGACTTTGAAATTAATGTCGAGAATGCCTAATTACGTAAGTGTCGGAGACGAGGGTAGATTATCGAGAGTGGTGAAGTGAATGTCGAATACTTCGAAGTGTCGAAAAACCGCTAAAAGCTGTTAAAACGTCCGATTTGATCAAGTTACGCGAATAAGGACGCGCTGCATACTTCAGATGTTTCATTCCTCCTGCGGCAGTTCAGTGTCTCTCTCCGATTTGTACTCGTCGGATCCGCGACAAGTGTCGGGAATGTCGAATAAATCATCGCGAGCATCGGATTAAATATCATGAATACGGAATTGAGTGCCGGGAGTGTCGAAATTACGTATCGCGAACATCGAAGTGTCGAAATTACGTATCACGAACATCGAAGTGTCGTGGCGTCGGACGACCGTTGTGCGTATTCGGAAATTTTTATGTCTCCGGCACATCGTTACGAACCGGCCACGAATCTAGTCGCGTAACGAGCCGAGGTCAGAATAAAACGAGATTTTCAGTGATGGCTTTATTGCTCTCCTATCTATCGGGTCATAAATATACGTGTAAACTTATAGATATGCGCGATAAAATGGAGATTTTTTTCGGTTAGTACATATTCGGGGAACGTGAATATAGCCGCGAACGCGCCGCATTCGCGTCGTCCGGCGCCCTACGCGGCGGAGTGGGGGATCACGTGGGACGGGTGGTGGGGCGCGCGGCGATACGTTCGTAGCGACTTCAGACTTCAGTTCAGTTCCATGCTGCTGTCCAACTAGTGCGGGTGTCGTGTCGATACGGGGTTCCTCGCGCTCATACGTTTCGTTCGACTCCGATTTCTTGTGAGCGACGTTTACACGGACAAGAGTGACATCGTCAGTGCGATATCATAGATCGGGAGCACCGATCATAGCATTGTCGTTTTCGCAGCTCGAGATAAGCAGTCGTTAATTGCGCATGACGTTTCTGTTCCCGGCAAGAGTGTCCTCCGCTTCGTGCGATCGTAGTTTTGTCACGCTCGTGATTTCGTTCGATAGAAATAGTGACATTGCTACACGACAGTTTTAATTTCACTGATTGATAAAATATTGTGATACCTTTTTTGCATTTAATCGATGATCTAGATATATATAAATGACTTATATTTATTTTTAGATCTTTACTAATTTATTCTTTCCTTTTTCGACAATGAGGATTGATTAAAATATATATTTATATATTGCCTCCTTTTTAATACAAAATTGTGTGAAATTCTATTTTATTAGAGCTTTTTTTGTTAACGTTTCACGTTCGAAATGCAACGTTTCGCGTTATCGAGTGTAACGAAAACGAGCGTAGAAGCGAGGACTCGCGATTACGTTTACGAGAGAAACGTAAGGAGTCGCGATGCAGAGAACGGCCGGCCGTTCTCTTCCCGCGTCCGTTTGCCAAACACGCCGGTGGTCGCACGCGAGCCGCGAGCCGCGAGTTGTCGGGACGAAGCCGATGATTTAGAGAATCTCGCGTGTGAGTGACGCGGTGACGCGCGGACAATGCGCGGAATTTCGGTTTTGAATTTTGCGCGACGATCGTGACAGCGCGTCACGCGGCCGAGGCCGTTGCTGGATGTAGTGCCGCGGGTTGCAATGACGTTTGGCTTTGACTTTGAGTGGTCGTTAGAGTGGTCGGTATCTCTATCATCTACCTACCTACCTATTCGGGATTGGGATCTGATTTATGTTGCGCTGGATGCCATCGCCGAAATTCTCCGCTGCCCCGTCATAGCCGAATGCCGACCTGGATTCGTCGCTGGAGGTGAGTACCCTGTCGTGTTATGAGTATCATGTCTCTTCGGACCTGCAATGCCGTGTATACATATGTGTGCTTTATTCTTAACCCTTTTAGTACAATGATTAGAAATTTTCTTCGAAAATCTAGGAATACATCAAATAATTGTGTAACTTTTATACACAATCTTGTAAATATTTTCTAAAGATGTTAAAGTATATGTAAGGATCACTTAATAATTTATATATATATGTTAAAGTGATGAAAATTAAATACTCTGGAACACACAAATTACTCATCATGTATATTAACGATTAATTCTCGGTCTGCAATCATATTTTTATTCCCTCTGTCTGCAATCTGAACATTTTTTTGTTTGGTTAAGTTCTTACTATTCTAGATTTTAAAAAATTTAGAATTACTTTTCAACATCTTTATCAAGTAACTTTTCAATTGTTAAAACTTTTACTAAATAAAAATTAAAATGTAAACAAAAATGAAGATGAAATTTTGCTAGTGTCAAACATGACTTCGATTGTAAACGAAGGCTGAATGTCGTGTTAATTACTGTTATTCTTAAAAAGCTCGATTAAAAGATGTTAGATTAAGAGTTACTTTTGGCGATTTTTTGATCAGTTTAACTGTCTTTTGTGTTACATATACATACATACATACATACGCACGTGACTTTTAAACGCATTTTATGCATAATATTTATGTATAATATAAATTTTTAATTGAGAGTTTAAGTTTATCTCGAAAAGACAATTTTGCATGTGGAGCCACTGAAATATTTTTTTCAAAAATAATGCGTATTCATTCTTTAGACAATATATATTTTATAATAATTCAATAGAATAATATAATATGAAAAAGTATTCACAGAATCAGAACATAAAAGATGTATAAAATATTATATGTATGTTAAAGTACACAGCACATACAATTATGAATAGAATTCCTCTCGAAATTCCTGGATTGCGAATGTAAATTTTCATGAAATGAACCTAAAATAATAACCTTTTAAAAAGCCCATTTCACAAAATCATTATCTAAAGATTAAAGGTTACTCATGAATTAACTTAACTTTTAATCTTTAGATAATATTATGAAAATGGATCTTGGAATTTCAGACCTAAGATAATTTCAAGGAGATGGGAAAATTCCCAAAATTAGATATGAGGTGTAAAGATCCTCACAGAGTAATTTTTATTTCTCCACATAATGCGGCGGTAAGCTGTTAAATGGGTAGAATACGATAATGAAAAAATTCCTTTGTAATCAATATATAATATTTTTTTATTTTTATTCCTTAATCTACTTAATAAAAAAGAAATTGATTCGCATTAAATAAAACTGACTTAGAATTAACGAATTTCATTTAAAGGGATTTTAATATCGACATTGGGTGTACACAGTAAAATGTCCCTTCATTGATAAGTCTAGAGTTAATATTATGCATATGACACGTTATTGGGCTTCTCGCCGGCCTATTTCAAATATAAGAGCAACCAGTATTATTGGGGGTCACAGGAAGGGGGGCGTTTTGGATGAAGCTTGAACGATAGAAAGAGGGTGCATCGAGGATACGGGAGGGCTGAAAATGGAAGGGGTGGGAGGGGAGGGGGGGGGAGATCGCTAACGTCAGGGGGTTGGTAACATAAAAGGCCAGCAATCCCTGTTCACGCAGGCTTCAATTGTTTCGGGCAAGCAGCGTTCATTTGTTTTTCTTCGCGCTCTTCGTTCTCCCACCTTCGGCTACGATTCTTTTTCCATGAATTCTCTCTTCCGCACACGTGCGTCTATTCTCGACGGACTGGGGCTGACGCCACTCGTCTGTTCACTTGGCTTTTTTGCTATACTATCGAGTGTCGGATTGTCTGTCTTCCGGGAATTTGTAAATCACGTACTTAATGTGTCTAACAAATACAATAAGATTTTGCTTACGTATGTACATTTCTATTAATGTAGATTAACTTAAATCTCGATTTACTTATTGTAAAATAGGATAAAATTTTTAATTACAATTTTTAAAAACGTCTTAGGCCCGATTACACCAACGTCACTTGATTTTAAGCGAGGCTTAAAACTCTCTCTCTCTCTCTCTCTCTCTCTCTCTCTCTCAGCTTTAAAAAGTTTTAAGCTTCGCTTAAAATCAAAATAACGTTGGTGCAATCAGACCTTAATTACTTTTAACGTTTTGAGCATATCCATTGGTATTTTGTGATTTGAAATGCGTGTTATGTAGGCATTTTTAAAAATTTGAGTACAAAAATTATTCTTTTGCTTTTTATCTTTCTAAGAATTTATAGATAAAAATGATGAATAAGTTAAACTGAGATTAAAGTTAATCTCAAAAAGCTAATGCTTTTTTTAATGTTCATTACAGTTCACTTTTGTTGCTCGATAAAATAGGAAATTTCCTGAAATGGAATAATTCTCTGAATTCTTTTCAACTTCGAACAATATTTTTACGTGTTTATTTAGTGATGTTTTATTTAGCATTCCTTTGGAACGCATCTTGAATCGATGTTACGTTATAATCGAATTCTTAATATCATAATATTGTGAATATCATATTGTGAATCTGTATAATATTAGTATTATAAAAAAATATTAAAAATATCGTTCGTATAAGGATTCGCATATTGATTTATATAGGATTTTAAATTCCATATATTCGTAAAAATATAAATTAATTAAAATTAATACATTTTATTGAATGAGAAATTTTTGTAGTATTTTCTATTGTAGACAATATTTTAAATAACACTATATATAGATATAATAGATAACGTTAAAGATGTTTAAGACATAATGCGGATTTAATTTTTAGCAATTTTTGCATAAATCAGAGATTAAATCATACATTAGAATATTGAATAATAACGCGAATAATAATCGCGATTAATGAACCGAGAAGAAATCTTTTCACATTACTTTACTACTCTTTCTACATCGGAAGGGCCACCTGCGCACGTGCATTTATGTGTATGTATATGGGAGCCGGTTTCGTGGCACGTGGCGAAACTCGCGGTCGTCATCGATGCTTTAGCTGCTTTGAGATACAATAAACTTAGCGAAAGAATAATTATCCTTAATTCTAATCGATCGTGGTTATGTAATGCGAGACCGTTACGGAACTATTAATTAATTTTGGGCAGTGTAACAGATCGAAACTCAGGGCGATCACTTTAATAATAAAATCGACAAGAATGGCTCACACCGGTCGGTCAATTAAACGGTGTCATCTGCAAGCGTGAAATTTCGAGCGGCTTGGTCGTAACGTCAACAGCTGACAGACGAGAAACGATACGCTCCAATTTCCTCATCCATGCAGGCCAATATGGCAACGCGATACGGATGGCTGCCAATTAATATAAGAGAGCCTAAGTACTTGAACATTTTATTCTCGCGATTTCAAACAATTTTATTATGATACTAGTTCTTTTCGTTTCCACGATTTTATGAAAATAATAATATAATTCTATATAATATATATTTTTTATTTCGGCATGAGATTCTTTGAATTAATTTTTGCAATCGTGGCTATTTCGAGAAATGATTGCTCAAGAAGTTCTTATTTCTGTATATGTGCCTTTAGGATACACAATGATTTTTTGATCCTTTACTACACACGATGGGCCATTCATGCCCTCTATTTAATTTTCATCATTCTAACAAATGTATATAAAAATTATTAAATAATTTATACGTATACTTAATAACTTTAGAAAGTATATGTAAGATTGTGTATTTAAAAAAATTGTATATAAATGTTACGACTGAGGTAATATTTTTCGCAATAAGTTATTTATAATTCTTAAGATGCTTAGATTAAATTATTAATATCTTTCTAAGATATGTATTATTAGGTGTTGGAATTAATTCGTAGCGTTTTTAAATGAAAGAATGTTATTTATTTCACATGAGCATTAAAAAATACATTAATGAAAGTACTTCCCATCACTTGTAAAACGTTACGCTACGAATTAATTCCAACACCTAATAATAACTTAAAAAAAATTATTAAATTACTTATCCATTTAATATATCATATTATTACTCTTCAGTGATTGCGTTTCAAGATTGAACAAAATTTCGGCTTGCAGAATTGGATATGTACACATAAATTCTTTCTGAAATATTTAAGTACTAAGATTCGCTTTGACCAAAAATAAGTTTATTTCTCTTAATTGATAAATGTTGTAACTATTTGTAATTATTTGATGCTCCTAGTTTTTCGAAAAAAATAAATATGCAAGCCACGAATGGCCCGATCGTGCGTACTAAGGACTAATTCTCCACTCTCGTATTATTTATCTATAATGGAAACATACCGCGAGAGCACATCTCCTTGGCGACACCCGTATGATCGAAGCTCGTTGTGGCGATTACTATCGGCAAATCTGCTGGAGCGTGGAGCGGCCCGAGATATTCGCGCGCACAATAGCCGCCGTAGTTACCGGGCATGCACATGCAGATGTAATTCAGCAAGTAGATCGAGCAGCGACTCATTAGCCGCGATTCAGATTCTTGCCGCGCGGCGCGAGCTCCTTTTCCCGAGCGCCTTCGAGTTCGGGCCCCATGTACGGCGCTTCTCTCTCTCTCCTTCTGGTTCTCTTTCTCTCGATCGATTCCTCGACGCCCTGAATCGACGACGCGCGCGAAGCACGGGGTACGCGATGTCCCTCTTTCTCTCTCTCTCTCTCTCTCTCTCTCTCTCTTCCTCTGACGAGTGTCGGTGAGCGAACGGGCGGGCATATACGGAATAAATCGTGGCTTCGTTACACGCGACTCGAAGGCGGCAAACAAATAGGGTTAATTCCACGTGCGCCCGGTAGCCTGAATACGTCGTTTCCGAATGGAGGTAATTCCGGTGACAATGTGGCCTTTGATTTCATAGAACCGCACGGTCGAACGACCACCTCCTTCCTCCTCCGCGCATTTCCAACTCCCTCTTTGCGATACCCGCACCCCCTCCCTCCCCCGTTCTTCTCCTTTCCGCGTCCTCCTCCACCCCTTCGCCCGTCGACCGCTCTCTCCGCGAAAACCCTGTTTCATCCTCTGCGCGCGCTCTACAGCGAATATACATATAATAAAGTAAAGCCAGCCACCACTGCCGGCTCCGACCAACCCGGGCGAAAAGACTTTATTCAGTAACTAGCGATTCATACGAAATCGCGAATCCATTTCTGCTTGGCTTCACTCTCCGCGCTCTCCTCCGCTAGCCCTCCCCCCCCCCCCCCCTCTATCTCTCTCTCCGCCGACGACGTTCTCGTTCGCCTTGCTCGCGGCCGGAAGTCGCGAATGGCGAACTTTGAATAGTCTATACTTTTACTGGCTACTACCTCGTCTGGGGGTGTAGATAGCGATCTTATCAGATTGATCTTCTGTCGGGATCCTTTCGCGGTACAGTTTTTTGGTAAAGAAAAAACAATGTTTTATTAGATACACGTGTGTAAAAACGATCAGCTGCTACAACTTTATGTCATATTTTGCGAAAATCGTGAAGACTTGTTTACATCGAGTGTAGGAAGTCGCATAGTTCTCGGAAATGGATCGCATACGTCCGAAGGGCGAAACTTTGAACAAATTGTCTCGCGGGGAAAATGGGCGAGCGCTTTCTTCTTAATGCGAATGAAATTGTATCACGCTCGATGGCAAATCTGTGTATTATACGAACACGGCGTTGCATTAGGGAATTTCGATATTTATTGATGGGGGCTATCAAGTAAGATGAAAATGTCTTTGTACAATGAGAGTGCCTCGATATTTTCACGTTAGGAAGCACTTCTTGTTTATGTTCCGTAAAGTAATATCTTAAAAACCTGGAGCTCTCGTAATTTTTTTTCCCAGTCGCACATCTTATTTTCACTTCGTTAGAAGATATCAGAATTTACGGTGTGAAAAAACTTCTTTTTTAACGTGTGAGTATTCATATGATAATCGCACGCGCGTCTTAATGACGACATCGGTTATTAACATGCTGCATTTAGTTTTTCTCGTCATGAGGCGTCTTAAGAAAATTTCCAAAGGCTTTTCGAGGCGTTCGCATTACCTCAGTATGTAGACGATAAAGAGGGCGATGGTGAGGGGATGAAGGCAGAACGTTGTGCTAAAGCGGGAAGAACGTGAAGTCAAGGGAAGAGTTTTCGCCGCATTCGGTACTCCTCCAGAGCTTGGAAATATTTCCGAGGATTCAGCGAGTTTATTAAGGCTATTCAGAGCGCCTCTGCCTCTGAGACAGCATTGTGGATACAATTTAGTCTTATTCATCCCTTCGCGGATGTCTAAATATTTTCAACCCTCGCCTACCCTCTCGTTTCCTCTTACTCTCCCCCTTCTCCTTCCCCCCCCCCCATCTCTTTTTCTCTCTTGCTTACTCGCTCGCTCTTTCTCTGTATGCAATTCTAAACTCTACAGAACTCACTCTGGTCGTCATTTTATCTCGCTCTAATGGCAATGTATTCGTGCCACGACAACCCGTAATTTTACACACTCTAATCGGTTATATACAATCCATCTACAGTGAAACGGTTGCAATCTTGCCACTTAGTTTTCCTTTCTTGTCACATATTGATGAATAGTATTGAGGAAACAAAATTATATTTAATTATCGAGGATATATTAAATAAATTAGAATATTTTATTGTTACAAATTTTCTAGAAGATGAAAGAAAAAAAAACAATGTTTTGTTCTTGTGGTTGAATATATTAGATCTTTGATAAAAAGTGATGTTGCGGCACGTTTCTCCTGCCTCGAGGTGAAATTAATTTTCACTCTTTTCCTTGTCTTAGACAATTTCTTCGGCATTAAACGATTCTTTCTGAAGGTAGTCACGGCTGTCGGCGGTCCATTGTTGTGGTAGATAACGTGTTATGTAAAGCAGGTTCCGTAGCATTATCCTACCAGTAATCTTGCCCTTTACTTCTTCAGTTTTTTACAGAATGGTTTCATAAGTATGGGATGACAGTGAAACAACAGATTAGTTTTATCATCTCAGTGAACTGATGTATAATTTTGTACGATAACAACATAGTAATGCATTTTTACAAATATTCTCACGTCATAGAAATTTTCTTTTTGTTGATGTGATAAAAAACCTTGAAAATGTAGAAAAGCTTTATAGTTTAAAATCAGTAAAAAAAACATTAAAAATAATCTCTTTATCTTCTTTTGTTTTTTTACATTTTGTATTTACATTTTGCTTTTTTGTATTTTAGAAAATCTATTCTTCGTATAAAAACATTTTTCTGATTGTTTTTTTTCTCTTTATTACTGAATACATGTGTATTCTTCTTATATATAGGCTTTCTTTATTGCAATTTATCTTTCTTCCTTTTTAGACAAAATTATTTCGTCTTTCATCGTGGAAAGTCCCTTCGTAAACAACATCCAATTGGACAACATTCAATTTCCGCGATAGATTTTTCCTTTTTTTCTCAAATTTAATCACTGTTTGAATATATTCGATTTTGAATATTTTCAAAATTTATTCTGACTATTGCCCGATTTCACAATATATGGTTACTTAAAGATTAAAGGTAATCAAGAAATTTATGAATGAATTTCATTGATAAATCTGTTGGTAACCTTTAATCTTTAGATAACATATATTGTGAAAACGAGCCTATGTGTGTTAAATAGCTGGTTCCAATAAAATTTTTATTTTGATATCAATTATGCAACTTTCTTTCCAAGATAGAAACGTGAAAAGTGAAAATTTTTGCATTATTTACAATAAAAATTTTCACGTTTCAATCGTAAAGAAAGTTACATGATATAGTACCCTGAATTTGGAAAATGAAGATTCAATTGATTCAATTTCACCAATCGAATCAATTAAAGGAAATATTATGTTGTATATATATATATAAAGGAAAAAATATTTTTTCACCGGTTAAAATAAATTTCCTAAATTTAGTAAACATTTATGTTAGTATAAAACGAGGCACGCGCGTGGAAATATCAGAAGGACGACAGAAGTCGACTTCTCTCTGTCCTCTCTTGTCTCATTTGAGGAGGAGTTCTGACGATCTCGCTCTTTGAGTCATTCTCGCTTTGCGCATTGTTTACAGAGTGATGAGTCTTCACACTGGCGCGAGCGCGCCTCTGCCTTCTTCCTTTCTATCAGTCTCCCTCGGTCCCATTTCATTCCATTCTTCCGCGTTCCCGCCATTGTTCCGTCTTTCCTTTTATACGGAATAAAGTATCAAGCGGCTGGGCACAATGTACCCCTGTCTTTCTGGATTCCCTTTATCTCTTTCTTTCTTTATCATTCGCCGCCTACGCGTCTTTTGCGAAATCTTTGCAACCTATCGTCGTTACTTCTCGTATCGATGCAAGGTAATCTCTTTGCATCATATTTATATCTATCAATTAACGCTATATTGAAAATATTTTAATCAAGTCGACGTTGGCGAGAAACTTGGTCTTTGTTGAACCAAGTTTTTGTATGATGATTTTCAATTATATTTGAATTAATGTAAATTTTATTTTTTTCGTATTGTATTAATTTTATTTCTGTTTATATTATATTGATGGTGTTGATAGTCAACACATCTAGTGACAAAAAACCGCGGATACTTTTTAGATGACCCAATATTTACATTGAAGAAACTAAATTTTAATAAATATTTGAATAGTTCTAACTAAATATTTACTAAATATAAACACATATTTATTTGATACAAAAATCATTAATTCGATTCAACTATCATTTTTTAATTGAATAAATATTTACTATAAATACTATTTAAAAAAATATGTATTAAGATTTAGTAAATTGTTTTGGTATATTTTAACAGATGTAGATTGTGTGACTCGTGTACAGAAAGGTGGAGCCATTCCGCCTTTTTAATTGGTACGCAAACTTGCCGGTACAATCGTGCCTATCATCTCATTTAATAGCTCTGCTGAGTAAGGTTCTACAGCGTAACGTAAAAAGGTGGGACGAGTTGCATTTTTGACTCATCCCAAGGGATGATTCGACCGAATCCACGCGCACAGGGGATTCGAAGGATTAGAGCGAAGGGTTCGTGCGACCGCCCTAGCAATAAAAGTCAAAATTGATCGATGTAAATGAGAAACAATATTTTGATATCTTTTACTTTTTTGACATCTTTTAATTTTTATCAAGAAGTTAAACTGATATGATTAAGATATTTGGGTACCTAATTAGAGGGAAATTTACTGTAATGTAGAATATTGAATTATTGCGACTACAATAGCTTGTGGAATTAATTTAATATTTATTATGCAATAATTAATAATATATACTTGCTGTGTAATAATTATTTTAATCCGTAAATATTTACTGAAAACAAGTAAATCCATTATTAGCTTTTGCATTGATTATATAGATTAGGGATGAATCAGGAATAGTTTTAGAATGTGAAAAATGATTCTTCTCGTTTGACGATTTGATAATAGAATCTGTTGCATATTTCATGTTTCGCGCTGCTTGCTTTAACCATCGTGATAATTCGCCGCCACAAAGCAGGGTGACTTGTCGGCCTTTTTTCACGCTACCGTCAATGACTTCCTCCGGCATTATTGGCGCCGTCGTCGCCGTCGCTGCCGTAGCCGCTGACCCGTGGGTGGACGAGGGTGGTCCCCGCCATGAATAACCAAGTAAAGAATCGCAGAAAAGAGAAGGCACGAGGTTGGCCGTGGTAGCGGGAGAAAGGTGGTGGCTGGGCATCGCGAAGAAAGAGGGAGAGGGGGAGAGAGAGAGAGAGAGAGAGAGAGAGAGAGGGAGAGAGAGAGAGAG
>NW_011627136.1:377029-426902 GCF_000204515.1 Acromyrmex echinatior | reverse complement strand
TGAATGGAATATTATTGGGGCATCCTTTCACGCGGACTCGACGGAAGCTAGAAGACCTCATCTGGCGAGCTGTATGGATAGCGTTCGCCCTGGCAATGCCGCCTATTGAACCGTCGGTTATATACGTACACATACATACGTATTACGCGCATCTCTATACAGACAGACACGAATATGAGCACGCGAGCGTACTCGTATGCGTGGTGTATACGAAGGAGAGCAGTTTACACGAAAACGCAGTTCATTCGTTCGTTCGCCCGTCGTGTGTATACGCCCGCACATATAGGGATGCACATCCACGTAGATGTACTCACTACACGCGTACGTATGTACGTATGTACGTTTTCGCGTCTATGTGTGCGTCCAAGCACGTACGTGTGGGTTCTTACATTTCATGATTTATCGCGCAGCTTTCAGCGGGCCTCAAAGCGTCCTGAAAGCGCGCAGATTGATAAAAGAAATAATAGAGGACGCGAAATAGAGGGACTCGATCTGATACGGGGAGAGAGCGCGAGATAGGGGGTGCGAAGGGTGAGGATGCCGCGCGGCGGGAAACGTCGCCGATGAGAGCGGAAAGATGGAAGGGGAGGAAGCGAGCGATGTGGGCGGCGGGGGTGCGACGGCGGACGCGCATCGGACGTCGTTCTTGTGAAATAGGAGAGCGGTGAATTCTTTCGATATGCTTTGGTTCACGCGCGTGTACCACCCTCTCTTCTCCAGTCCGGCGCAGCGTCTCACTCGATCGCGTGTCTCCGCACTCGACCGGCACGCGAGCTTCCACCCCTTCTCTCGCTTTTGCAGCACGTGTACGTATTTCCTACCGTCTCACGGGGACTCGTTACGGTATTGAATATCTTCGAGCGTAACTAAGCCTTAAATCGAAATTCCGTTAAAGTGAGTGTCGTTGAAATTTAAACGATCAATAAGATTTATTTACGATTATTTCTTGATCTATAAATGCAAATAATAAATTTCATATCTTGCGCGACCTTTTATAAATTGTTTATTTTTATTTGAAAAATGAATACAACGCGTTTGAGGATTTTTGAGAAAATCCGAAAATTTCTAATTATTAAAATAGATTTTGTTGGGATTATATGTTTAAAATTTTTAACGATTACATATATATTTCTTGATGATCTATAAATGTGAATATTTTTTTTTACATCGTATCAAATTGCTTATTTCTAATTAAAAAATTTTTTTAAATCTATTTTACTGGGATTCTATTAAAAATTTGTGCGTAATGAAGTGCAAGACTACGAAATTCGACAAGTTCTTTTTTGAAAGGATAATTGAGAGTATAAATATATATATTCTCTCTCTATACTATCTCTCTTCATGATGAAGTTGATGTCGTTGTACGAGTTTTGACTACAATGTTTCGATCCGCGGCGTTTGACAATGATAATCGCTTCGCGAGGATTTGCCTCGAAGTATGCACCCGTCAGGAATGCAGCGGCGGGCGCATAGATGAGATAAAGAGACCCGCGGCGTGGAAAGGAAGGTGGAAAGAGAGCTGTCGCTACGGTTCGGGGAAAGACGAAGGGTGGCCGGAAAGTTGCAAATGGTATGAAAGGGGGCGAGAGCGCGTGCGAAAGATCGAGGGTAAAGAGGGGAAAGACAAAAGGGGTGGTAGAGAACTGTGAATCTCGTGGCAGCATTGTCACTCCATTCGCCGGGCTTGCAAAGCTGGGGCGGTTCCGACGCCACCACCACTGTCACTATAACCACCACCTCCGCCAACGACTACCGCACCGCCACCGCTGCTACACAACCGCGCTACCACCGTCATCCGCCGCCGCCACCGTCGCTGGCGCCAATCCCACGAGGTTACCTTGTTTTACTGCCGTCTTCCGGATTATCTATCGAATCGACCGATGTGGTTAATTACTCGTTAATATGCCTCTGGCATTAATTTCGCAATTTTGGCTTTAAACTGGCGACATAATCACGTTGATATAGTGTTATGATAAATAAAAGGACTCGATTTTGGAAATTCTTTAAATATATATTTATATACTACGAGCCAGACTTATTGAAAATAAAATAAAATACAATAATAAGATTGGAAACAAGACCGTTTATGTTAAGTAACATTACTTTGAATACAAAGCGCCATTACGGTGTGAGTGTAAAATAAAATAACTCAAAGGAATTACAATTAAGTCTTCTGATAATTTTTTTCAACAATTTTAAATTAGAAAGAGAGAGAGAGAGAGAGAGAGAGAGAGAGAGAGAGAGAGAGAGAGTTTAAATTTATTATATGATATTAAATTAAGTATTCCTCTTGATGTCGTATGTATCCAAAAAAAGATCCGTTTGATTTTGTAACAGTCGGTCGCAATCTTTCCGCCCGCATCTAAGTTGATAAGAATTTTTTAGCCCCTTAAAGCGCTTTGTTTGAGTTCACTTTGTGCCAACAAGGGAGTGTATATTATTCTATGACCCCTTCAGCAAGTTATAACGCGGAAAGGGTCTTCGAACGAACGATTTATCATTATTCCGATAACCCGGCGACGATACGACGCTCAATGCACCGAACGCTCTCTATTTGCGCGGGGTTGTATGATTTACTATTTCCTCGGCGCATCTGCTCGCTTAATTAACGTTACTCCGATGCTGTTTCGAAGATACGATCGGTGTCGTGGTGCTGAGTATCGTGCAACATGAAAATCTGCCTGTCGATATCAACCAGCGCAATTAAAGCATAGATTCTGCATTCTTGTGTCTATTTTTAATGTAAATACCACGAAATAATTTTTATAATATAAACACGTATATATCAGTGATAATAGAAAAATATAAAAATATTAAATACGAAAATTAAAATATAAATTTAAATATAATATTAGATATTAAAATAAAAATAATTTAATTTGTTAAATATTAAATAATAAATACCTTATTATTCGCATTTTAGCTCGAGATTATTTATGTACGAAAAGAATGTCTATCAAAATAATGTAGAATGCTTAAGCATTGCTGAAAATGTTGCAAAAAGTTTTATCATTCTAGCGACCAGTTTGAACATCCTATATAATTATTTTGATAGTTCAAACAAAATTATTTTCAGATTTGTATATATTAGTTAAATTTTTAAATATTTCCAACAAAATTATTCCTTTTGTGTATGCATTTAAAAAGTAAAAGAGATTAACAATAATTTCTCAATATACTCGAATTTTCATTATTTCATTTTGATATGCTTCAAGTTTGATATGCTTCGGATTGTAAAAGATCGTGCAAAAGATCGTGCAGGCGATTACGACATTTCGGGCACGATCACGCGTGTTGTCGTGCGTGGCATCGGATGCGCTTAAAGTGAAAAGTTCTCGGAATAATGGGCGCTCGACTGCGTTTTTCAATGGCTCATGCATCAGCTCTCACGCGTTCTCTGTCTCCGTCTCTCCCTCTCCGTGGCGGCACGTGGTTTAGAGTAATTACACGGTGGTAGGGAGGGCAAACATATTGTTCAGCCGCAAAGGGTGGTTCGAGCAACCCGCGGTAGGTCGAGTAGAGTGGGAGTATATACACGAGGGCGTGGAGTCGATCTGATGATGCGTGAGGCAATCCACCCTCTAAAATAATCATATCGAAAAAAATTTATCGCACAATTCAAAACTTTTTTTCTCTCATTCTGAATTTTGCCTTAATAGCTTGTCTAAAAATTAATTGTTTATTAATTAATTTAATTTAAGAATTATGTTATAAAAATATAAATTCTTAAAATAAAACAAATCTTGCAATCAATATTATAGTGTCCATGAAAGAATTATATATCCTAAGGATAATACGGATATTATTAAAATGTATATTGATCAATTTCGCATCTGCAATTAATTGCTGCTTTAGTTGACTAGATCTAGTAACGAATAAAAGTAAAGCTTTTTGTATTCGCATTTATCGTCCGCATGATGATTTTCTCCCTTTCTCTTTTTTATAGAAATTTTTCGTGAATGGTAAATCCATGATGGCACGTCTGTCGACGTATAATCCGTTCGGGGTAGCGGGGACAAGGAGAGAACGGGGCATACAATGCCAGTCCTCGTATCTTCGGTATCTCTTTGCGCGGAGCTCTCATTGTGACCGCGGGGCGACATAGTCAGCTATTATGTTTATTAAGTTGGCGGGATGTGCTGATTCCAAGAGAGGAGAGAAGTCGACGGTGGATAGGTGGGTGGGTGCCCTGGGTGAGGAGGGCAGGATAGTCTCTAGAAGCAGGGGGTGTATTGTCCCGCGCATTGTCTGCCCCATTGTGTGACATCACGGCCCGATAACTGCCGATAAGGCCTCGGCAATGCTCAAACTGTGGGGGAGTGTATGCGCGATCGCGTCGCGCGTTTTCGCGCGCGCACAAGAGAGGAGGACGTAAAAAGAAAAATATAACGCAGATGTGTAGCCGGCGAAAAGAATACCGATGTTGCAACGGGGAAGAGTGAACAGGGAACGATTCGATTTCCTCCGCTTTTCTTTAACTAATGTGTAGGTTATCATCAGAGACATCGAGCAAAAATTGAGAATTGAAATAAGCGCAATCCGAATTGATCGATATTACTTTGTTTTTACTTTTTATATAGCTGAGACAGTATTTTATATGTTGTATTGTTTTGACTTATTACATAGAATATCCTGAAATTTGCGCCTCAAAATACTCTGGCAAGAAAGTGTTCGAAAAATTAAGTAAGGAAGTTATTTGTAAATTTTTATTTTAAGAAATAGCTTTCGAGACAATAAGGTTTAAGTATCCAATTATAGACATTTAGACGGCCTATTCAGGAATCATATATGCGATAATATCAATGAGTTGATGAGTTGAAGAGCCCACTTCAGCTAAAGTAGTTTGTAATTGGTTATATTTAAAAATCCTTATATCTCAAAAACTATTGCTCAAAATAAAAATTTACAAATAACTTTTTTTACTTAACTTTTTGAGAATTTTCTTGCTGTAACATTTTGAGTTGCAAATTTTGGAACAACCTGTCAATTAAGTATTTATTATATTTTATTGTTTCCTACGTTTCATTCTCGCTCTTATTAAAATTGATTTTCGTTTCAGGTTCCTTGGCTTTTGCAGCGATGGGACTCGGTGAGTGACACTTTCACTGTTTCAATCTTGTGAGTTAACATTTAAATGTATGAATTAACATCTAATGCGGTTATGGTTAGAAAAATAAAAATTGATTTTCTAGAGAAGAATAAATTACTACGTGATGGAAACTGTTGTAGAAAGGAACCGAGTGCAATTATATTATAAATAAAATAAAATAAAAATGACCGAAAAGTTTTTAATTACGCTAGAGCCACGTGCGACACAAAGGCGCATCTATTTAAAAACCAGGTTAAGAAATAAAATACAATAATATTGTAAAATAACTTGATATTGCATCATATTGTCAATGAGCAAAAAATGAAAATTATGACGAGCGATACGTCTATACGTTTCATCCCCTATATCTGTGTTGACATTATATTGACTCGGGGACTTGGCACGAATGCCGGACGTGGCTACCATATATGAATAACAATCAGGAGCTATAACCCTCCCGCGATACATAATACTCATAATATATGTATGTATACAGCGGGCTTTTACGAGCATTTTTATGTTAATCGCGCAATCCTAAACAGGCGGGACGACTACAATCCCTCCTTTTATTATCTTATAGTCCCAAACAGTGATCGCCGTCCGAATTTGTTCCGCGCGAACGCCGTAAATGGAAAAGGTCATCTCCGCTGAGGAAGGGATTATGAGGGTGCATGTGTGTGGGGGGAGGCATATTTTTTGACCGAATTATACGTTAGATATGAAGGGGGCATTTCTTTTTTATCTGTTCGTTGGATAAGCGCGGACAGATTTGGAGCTGTCTGATAATTGTCCGGCTATTTGAATGATGACGTAAACACTTAAGGGATTCTATTGGTACGTCTTCGTTTTATTTTTTTTTTATTGCTAAATAATCTTTAATTATAATCATTATGAAAGAAGTTGTTAGATTCTTATAAATTATAAAAATAATCGATATAGCTGAAAAACATAGATTCACATGTTCAATGTTTCTGCATGTTTCTTTTTTTTTATCGAAATCCTGCGCATATGCTTGAAAACTCTTGTATATGGGATATATTTTCCACTTGGACACGAATCGATGCAACTATCGTTTTGTGTTTGTTACTCGTGGAAGTCCAAGAAAAATAGATTGTGTCGACTTGTATCGCTAAATAGAAAGCGTCCATGGTCGTATTTCGAACTTTGTTCGTGTGAGATCCGCGTCCAATTGAAGTGAAAATCTGTTAGACACATTTATCGCAAATGTGTGATGGAAAATACTGACCAGGTTCGATTTAGCATCCTTCTGCGAATATCTTGCTACGACTCGTCGCTGCGATTCAGCTCTTCACCAATTCACGGCTCCTCTTGAGAACGTTGTAGAAACGAAGGCGACGAGGAGTTGTAGAAGGAGAAAAGGGGAAAGACGGAAGTTAGATAAGAAGAGAGAAAGAAAGACAGGGAAAGAAAGCGAGTTGAGACAGAACAGCGCGGAGCCGCGGCGGCGGCTGGACGTTTTATGCGCGCCGCGCAAAAGATGCCTTTGAATCCTTAATTCCCTTTGAAACTCTCATTCTGGGAGCAAAATGGCGAGAACGAGGCGTATTCTTCGGTTGAATGACGTATTGAGCGAGTTTTGTATGCCGTTGCGTCCGCGGGCGGCTCATCCAGAACCCTATGGCCGCTTATGCGCGTTATATACGTATTACGTTCTCTCTTTTTTTTTTTTCTTTCCATCGCGCATCGAGTGACAAGAAATGTACGAGTCTGCACGTTCCTTTCTCTTTCTCAAGATTCATCTCCCATTCGTCGTTTTTTTTCGGCAATGTACTCTCGCGACAGAGAATATTATTCGTTCTGTAATTCAGATTATTTCTCTTTTCCTTTCATAGATTGATTGCCACGTTATACGAGCTATTTCTCACAAGCTTCCTTTAAAAATGAAATTAGCTATTTTTGCTCCTTCAAGCGTTCCATTATCAGGGCAATAAAATTAGTTTGAAGATGTTTCTTTGCTAAACTTTTTACTTTTATAAGCAGGTTATCTCATACTTTATTAAAAGAAAAGTATGAAGCAACAATAGCAACTATTTTTTTCTTAAATTGGAACTTACTTCGGGCGATAAACTGCATCGCAGGAAGTGAGATTATTTTTGTGAACAGTGGAAAGAACAGTGGAAATTATGTTGATCCTTCTCCAAGGTTTCGTACAATCTTAGCTTTGCTTTATCGCTTCTAACAATTATCACGTTACGATAATTTCCCGTTGAAATTGCCGGCAAATATCATGTGCATCCCGGAATTCCGGACGGGATTCACGTTGGGCCATCGATCGTCTCCCACGGAAACTCGCACGCTCGTCTAACGAGACATTCGGCAGCAGGATTCGACGACCATCGTCGCCGTCGTTGTCGATGCCACCGGGGCTGGGGTGGAGAAATCTCGCGACGTGTACGCTTCAAGAACTCAGCATTATCGGTCGGGTTTTCTCACGGATACAATTTCTCGACGCAATTTTCTTTTCAGTCGGTCCCGGCGAATCCAACGCGCGCGCGGGTTGGACCGTGGGTGGCAAATGGCAAAGAGAGAGAAAGAGATACGGTGACAAGGGGGTGCGCGGAAGGGTGTAGAAAGAGGGGGGGGGAGGTGCGGCGCAGCCCATATTCGTGCATTGTGGCACGTTCCATCGCGTTCTCAACTGAACTGAACTCGACTCAACAGTGGAGGACACAATGGGCGGTATGAATAAGTATAACAGACAGACACCGGTACAGACAGACACAGGTAGCTCAGGCCGCAGTATGTGAATGAGGAACCCATTTGATAACACGCCTCCACAGCCACCCAGGTCCATTGTGTCGCTTCCTATTCAGCTGCTCTATGCCCTCTTCTCCTCCTATCCCCTCTTTACCGTCCCTCCTCTCTCTTTCTCTCTCTCTCTCTCTTGTTCCCTCTGCTCTGAACTCCTCCTCCCCTTCTCTGCTGGATTCGCCTTGCTCTGCTGGTGGTGTTACCCCTCTCGCTCACTCGTTCTCGTTCCAATATCATCACGGAGATCTTGTCCTATCTGTCCTGCACCTGTATTATGCACAGAGGAAAAAGGCAGACACGGATCCCTTCTTCTTTATTTTGATCATACGTTGGCTGCGTAGGATCGAATCGCGGAGAGTGAATTAGAAACGCGAGACACCGTGCGAAAACCGCTCAGGACTGATGAATAATTTATATAACTTAATCTTCTTTATTTGATATTGTGTTGCAAAGGAGATATATATTCTCATCATAGAATTATAATATTTAGCGTTTGGTAAAACAGAAGCTATAAACCATTTTCTACATTTTAAGAAACTTTATAAAAGATAATTATTTTAACATTTAAATCTTATTTTATTTTGCTATTTTAATATTATTTTTTAAATTCGAAATATTGATTCAGAGTGTGTCAAGAATATCAAGTTTCACCCTTACTTTATTATTGTTTACAATGGTATGTGTATGCGTCTTTAGAAGCGAAAGGGTTAAACCGACCCTGTCCGTCGAATAGATAGGTATTACTAGCGAATGATCCTAGTCGCGTGGATACTATGGAAGCCTGCTATCCTGGGATAGCAGTCGTAGATTGTACATCGACAGAGAGGAGAGTGTATGTGTGTGTGTGTGAGAGAGAGAGAGAGAGAGAGAAGGGGAAGAGAGTACCGACCAACAACAATGAGGCAGAGACAAAGCCCAGGTACAATGCTGATGTTGAACTCGACTGATTTCGACGATTTTTGGCCTTTGCATGTGCATCGCGCGTTACTCGACAATGATTCCCGCATACGTAATCATCGCTATAGCCGCGGAACTCTGGTACCCTCGCTCGCGGCAGTGGCTCTCACCCGCGGTCTCTTTTTCTCCAATTGAATCTCTTTTGAGGGCTTCGATGCTCGAGCCAATAGAACATTACCATGACAAGGCGGTCTGTTTGTCGGCTTAAACTGTGGCTTATTGAATAGTAGTTGAGAGTCATAGGTGATTCACACCTTCGTCCGTGCAATTCGCTTTTCAATCGTATGATGTGTTTAATCAGCGGTCATCGCATCGGAGCAAGAGGTACAATCGGCAATCATGTACAGCTTAAGATCTATTTTTAGAGTACTTGGATCTTAGGGAATATATACATTGGAATGTGGGATATATACAAATTAAAATTATCCAAGTTACGATGAAAAATGTCTTTTTATGAAAGGAAATGCAATTTGCGTAAGAAATTCAGTCAAACAGGATTAATGTTATTGGAATAATATTTAGACGTTGATGTTATGAGATCTCAAATGCTGACATGATTCATCATAGGTTGGGATTCATTTCACGGTTCGATACCAATTCATCGTGATTAAGAGTATTCTGATTGTGAGTCTTTTAATAGTCTCGCACCGGGTCAGTCGCATGTTATATATACACATTCTCAACAACTATTCAGCTAACCTAGCCTCTAATGCAGTTATTATTAAATTATTCAAAGTAAAATATTGATTTTCGATAAAAATGTGATTTTCGATAAAAATATGATTTATACACTTTACACCCAAGATATGTTTCGATTTATACAACTTTGTTCAGTCAATGAAATTAATCATCTGTAAATATAAAATTTAAATGAAGTTGACAATTTTATTTTTTTGCTTTTTATAAATATGTCAAGATATTAAACATATTTTTGTATCACAAAACATATTTTTTGTAAACGCAAATCTCTTAAGTATCTCGCTCTCGTTTGCTGAAGCATGAAAAAAATAAGCGCATCTACTTTCTTCATGCATAGGTAAACTTACGTTAAAAATGTGAATACTTCGTATGAAGAATTCCGTGATGCGCATCGCGAAACTAACAACGATCTTTTGCCGGTCTCAGCAGTGCGTTTTTGACACTCGCAAAGGGTGGATCCTGATCGATTGAGCACCGCTGACCGCACCTGAATAGATACATTGTGCCGAGGCGGCCTATTGACGGGCGATTGTTCCCTCAACAATAACAACAATATCTGAATAGTCGTCCTGCGCATCTCTCGCGCGTTGCACGCACCCACGCATCCGCGCGTGCACGCACGGATGGGGCGCTTTCACGCGCGCACGTACGTCGATGTACACGCACGCGTGCAGCCTGAAAGGTTCCCGCACACCCCGTGGAATACATGCAAGCGATATAAACGCACATACCAGTGGTGGATTTAGCAAATATCGAGGCCCAAAGGCGAAAAATCGGCCAACAGTATATATACATTATTCTTAATTTTGATCATTGAAAGAGAAATAATACATGTTAGCATCTAATTATTATTATAAATAATAGATACATTACGCTCGTGTTTAAAATAATCCCATGCATCGCAGAGAAATTGGAAAAAATGCTGTTTTATTTGAGAGATTGCTATTTTTATACGAGTTTCTTTTTTTTCTTTTTTTTTCTTTTTTTTTTTTTATAAAGTATTCCTCTTTCTTTTTAGCAATTTGTCCATTTTTCCTGAATGCGTGCACATGCATGCGTGCACATGTGTGCGTCGGTGAGGATCAGAGAAATGCGCGCGTGTTGCGGCGAGTGTGGTCTGTCTCGTTAGGGGTATGGGAGTGTTTCAGGCGGGATTGTGGATCGAACTGGCCACACAGCGCCACGCTGGGTGTTACGCTTGAGCTGAAACAATGCAGAAGCACGAGGGTCCGAGCGATCAACCCCCTTGTGTAGCTCATGAAACGGCACTAATGCCTTTCGCGCGAATTTACGCGCTAATTCGCCGAGCGTTCATCTTCGGCCTTGCTCAAGGATCATCGTTTCTAAGTCCGCTGACGTTGCATCGCGGCGATATTATCGTGAAGAATTTTTAACTTTGAGATAGAGCTGTTCCCTCTCTTTTTGATAAATAAGAGCTACAGAATATATAAGGATGCGACCCGCTTATAACTGCAAATATTTTGTTGATCAATCGGAAGAAAGAATTTTACCAAGAATTGAAAAATACAAAGAATGCTTCAAAACATTTGCAGCGTAAAGTGGATCGCATCTTAAAACGTAACAGAGAAAGAAGATTTACATACCTAAGTTATTTCTGTATTCCTCGCGAATGTTTTATATGATTTATTGAATATAAAAGTATAATTAATAATGCAACATTGAGGTATATAAAATATTGTTTATCATGTATTTATAAACAATGGTCAAGATATATATATATATATGCAATGCCGTCGTAGAAATACGTATTTATATCCTACGAGCAGGTACTACATTTACCGCGAAAATGTAAGAACTGATTTTCGGCTGTTTTAAGAAATTGCCGATCGTTCATGAATACTGAAATGAATACATGAAACGCGATACATCTATCGGTACGTCATTCGCTAACGATGCTCTACGAAGCGCAACGGCATTTGTTTACGGTTGTTACAAAAATGAAATAATGATCGTCGGTGATAATGACGATCTTTACAATAGGATAATGAGATATATCTTGAAATTAATAAATTTGTGTAAAGAATACATAAAGAAAAGTTTTTAAGCGACATGCAACTTTCCGTACACATGACTGCGAGTTATAAACTTGCGGTCTTTTTTGTTCAATCTGTAATTAAATGTTCAATCTGTTACAGATCTTGTGTCATATCGTGTATAAAAAATTAATATTATTCGATGAAGTCACACGATACTTTATGCTCGGACAGTTTTGTAAGACGCCGATATTCTTATATGCGAGATCGTCATTCGTCCGAATTAAATACGTATACACTATATAATTGAAAAAAAAGTGACGTCGTAAAATGAAGTATATTAACTTTAGCAGAGAGAGAGAGAGTTAATTTCGCACCGTATCATAAAAATTATAAAATCATATATATATATATATAGAGTGTCTAAAATTTAGACAACAGAGACATTAGATGACTCCCGATTATTTCTATTCTGATACAAAACTCATTAATTTATGTAATAATACCTCATGTTACGATGTCACAAGTAGGAGAACTAATAACTACTGCAGCCCGTATCCGGCAAGGGAACGTATACCTTTTACATAATTTAGATTTTAAATATCCCTTTCTAGTTTAATTCATCAATAATAAATTAAACCAATTAATAATTTACGCGAATATTTCAATTATTTCAATATTCATGGTTTATGTTGCGTTTCGGGTAACTTAAATATTAGATTCATACGTTTCTCCATACGTTCCTCGATTTACGGTACGTCTCCATCCGGCTGCCGCTTATCCGGTCTATCACAGTTCAGTTATCCATAACGTTGTACGCAGGACTTGTTGTCGTTAATCGTTTCGTTACGGTTAAGTCGATATCAGAAGATAGATGACGGTTCGCAAAATTCACATTCATTGCAACGTTTCTGTAAGATGAAATTTTAATCATCGGAGTTCTATATGACTGAAAATTTTAATTAAAAATTTATTAATTTATATATGAATTATAGATTATATTTCATGTTATGCATATTTAAAAATTAATTATATTAAATATTTTTATTTCAGCATAGGTTACATTGTCGTGATTTTTTATTATAAAATGTCGTTATATACATACAGTTAGATAATCTTTGGTAAGCGGCTGCTCACGCAATCGATGATACACCAGACGATTAGTTATAAAATCTTGAATGTTATGTCGGGACAATGTTCGATCTCTCATTTGCCAGTCGAATGACGGTCTGATATTCGCTCCCAAATTCAATATATCGCGACCTCCGTATACTACGCGAACAGTCTGAAAGAAAATATTTATTTTACCTAGATGCATATTTATGTTTAATTGTTAAGATTATATGAGCACAATGCTGTATTCATAAAATTATAATTATTTTTTTATTAAAATTAAACAACTTTAAAGATTCAGCAAACTAATAAATTCAATAAAATAAGTAATCGTATAAAGGCTAAATGAGCCAAGTGCAAGCTGATCGCAAGTTTGTTGCGACAGCCAATCTGAAGCTTGCATTTTGAAATCAACGCTTCAAATTGGCTATCGCAACAAACTTGCGATCGGTTTGCAACTAATATAGAACCGACTTTACGCATTATTAACATAAAAACTTGTCGCAAATACTTCATGATTTGGTAAGAATCACCACATCGAATGAGTTCTGGCATGAAGTCTTTGCGACAAGTTTTTATGTTAATCTAACAGCGCGTAACGTACTTTAAAGAAAAGTAACGTACTTACAGAAAAGCAGCAAGAGACAAGAATTGTTTATTTTGTTCTCATAAAGTTCTGAGAATTTTTTCAGCATTTTTTAGTGCCGTATTTTTTTCTCATGTTGGTAAAAATAGTTGCCAATATATAAGAAAATACAGTTTCTAAAAAATTAATAAAAAATTCTGAAAAAATTTTTAGAGTTCTATGAGAAGAAAAAAGCACTGAAAAAAATGGATTGCTGCAACAATTTATATAGTAAAGTATGGCATAGCATTTTTATATGGCTGCAGCAACCAGTTTTTGGTTGTAGCAGCAAATTTTTAATTGCGTTAGTCTATCGAAATACATATACTGAGATTGCGGCTAGGCTAACACAACTAAAAATTTGCTGCTACAATCAAAAACTGCAGTCATATAAAAATGCTATGCCATATTTTATTATCTAAATTGTTGCAGCGATCCATCTTTTTTTTAAATGCATGAAACATTTTTTTCCGTGTAGTTTTTAAGAAAATAATTTCTTTGAGATCTTTCTCTTCTTCTCTCTTGTTTTCTCTCGTATTTTTCCTTTATACTTTTTCTTTTTCTCTCGATGTTCTTAGAATTCATTTTTACGTTGAATTCCGAATTGTTTGCATCCACGTGCTCGTAACGTTTACCTTCTCCTGGCTTTTGGACGGAGCTCTAGTGGGTGTCTCTGGTCTTGATGAAATCGGCGTTAATTCAACTGATGCCGATTCGGCAGATGTTGCAAGACTGCTGATGCCACTAGATTCACTTCCGGTACTTGGAGAAGTTCGTCCAGAATCGGACAAATTTCTCATATTTTGTTCACGTTCAATATTAAGAAGCTTCATGCTGAGGGCAGAAAAATGCTCTGGGTCTAGTCCGAATAAGGGTAGTGCTAACGTCAGTGCCATTCTTGCTTGGCGTTGTCCTCAGTGTATCTCTTTGTAATGAAGAGATGATCGACTGCTGATAGATATCAATAATTAGAATAGGCATGTAATATTTACAAGAATGAGATTAATCGTCACATTAAAACGACCTCTACATATTTTTTGTTCATGTCAGCACTTTGCATGTATCCCGTTTAAATTGTTTGAAATAGAAAAAACGGACGTTCGTAGTTATATTGAAATCGAGGAATTCTCAATCAATCTCATGCACTTTGTAGATTTACAAGACTTTTCTCTAAATCGCGTGATGTAACACTTGCGCGGTATTTTTTGATCAGAAGTAACGTTATTGACAAAAGAATGTAATCTTAGAATACGTGCTGTATATCTACTTGTAAATTATTCGAAAGAAAATTGTTCTGTTCGGAAAAAATTATTACGTTTTTTAAATTTTCTTGAGAATACGCGTACTCCATTAAATCGAATGTGTATTTACTATTTTGTGCAATAAGATTTTACTTTCGTGTTAATGTATTACCTGAATAAAAGTAATAGAACCACTTTAATCTTGCGAACCGTTACGATGTCAACCGACAACTGAAAGCGTCCTGCTTGTATATCCTGCTACACTATAATGTGATGATAAACACGACCTTCTAATGTTTCGAATAGCAAGTGACTAATCCAGTTATATCATATTTTATTAGTATTTAATGTTAAATATTAAAAAGACGAAAAATCAATAGCAGATAATTTTTTTAAATAAAAGATTTTAAATGAATCAATGAAATACATAAATAAATTTTGCGATTTCTGTTTTATAATTAATTTTATTATTTACATATTTAAGATTTGCTTGAAAAATTAAAAATTTTAATTAAAAATAAATTTGAAAAAAAGTATTAATAGAGACCGTATTCAAGGCTTTTTTTTTTATACAAAATTGCGAAATATATAAAAGGATCAACAAAGGCTCAGATGGTTAAAATTTTCTTTTGCCTTTCTCTTGAAATTGTAGGTTTCCTATCGTTTCTTGCTTGTTTGATATTGTTTCGTCATAAGTTAGGAAATCTCTTTTACCGACGAGGATGGTAAAGTCATTTTCTATTGGTATCAAGTTTGCTGTATGGGTTTATGGTACATGCAATTCCTTTCCTCTCTGTAGCAAGGCTTGATCAACCGAAGTCTGCTTTACCGACTGCAATCATTTTTTCATATAACTTTTCCTACATATAATAATTATTACTAAAAAAATTGTTTCTAAGTAATATTTACAAAATGATTTTATATACTTACAATTATAACAACTTGTAATAATAATTGTTTCGGTATCAAATACTATAATAACTGAGATTCTTACCATGCGACGGGACGCTGATAAATAATACATAGGGTAACTGTTAGTCCTTGTTAATTTCTTGTTTCGTGAATTTATTTACTCGAAATTCCGCTAGGATATTATTATATTGAACGTCTATTACTAAAATTTATTAATTTTTATTATAATTTTATGATCCTGATGCATAATTTTCATATAAACTTTTTTTTTTGACAGTATTTTTTATTTTATTTTTTGACACCAGACAGACTATAAAGATACGTTTAATTTAATATGTTTCGTATATTGGACTGATTATGAGCTTTCTCGCAAGTATACGTTTGAACATTACATTCTTTATAAGACATATAAGAATACAGTTAAATCAGGTGGTCCGATGCTACTCAGGGATCGTCGAGGAAGGACGGAGACGTCTATGTGTATGGACGGGAGGTATCTGTACGGATGTACTGTTGTCTGAAATTGACGGCGAGATTGTCGTTCTTAGTCTTTCAGCTATTATCTTGTACGCACAGACTCCAGTGGATGCTCGCTAGAAGTTGTGAAGGTGGACGCTAGGATATCGTCGGGAAAGTTTAGTCAACACTGTTATAAATATTGTGGATATTTGCCTGCTCCTTTCTCTTTCGTCGAACTTCTATGCAATGGTCTAGTTGATGACAGAGGAGAAGAAAGTGTCCCTACTGCGCAAAGGGAGATTTGATTTGTGCGGTGAGATTTCGAAAAAAATCTGTACACCACACAAATTTATCATGAACAAAAAAAGGGGAGAATATATATGAAGGTGAGCCTTTAATCTCCAATACAGGGCTTTCCTTCTTCGTGATATTGCTGACATGGCTACAATTATGCACTACGGGCGTGTGTATTGTATATATATATATATATGTATATGGAGTCAAGAAAGAAACGCTTTCAAGAAGAAGAAGAACCACGATGATTGAGAGAAAAAAATCATGCGTTGTGTTTATCTATATATTTATCAATTGGGATTGTCCTTTCTAAAAGAAGAGGGAACAAGAGTCAACTAATGATAATCCTCCAGTGGCGTTGCATAGAAGAATTCTATAAAACGGGAAGGAAGTATACTCACGATAATGGATTAATAAGATGTAGATACTCTCTCTCTCAAGACTTCTCTCGAACCTTCCCGGATGGAGTTATCTTCGAACAGAGCGGAGTCAAAGCCGAGGAACGTTTTCCCGTAGTATGCTACGATGAGGCCGGTGGATTGAGTTTCATATGAAAAGAAGTTAGTAAATAGCGGCTGAGGATGTTTACGGAAATATAATGGGCCCAATCCGAACATACTTCGTGCCGACTAGATGACAGATACGTGCACATCGAATCATAATATGTAAGACATTGGCTGTTTAGCGAAGAAACGGGATATCTAAATCTTTCCTACGATTCTTGCACGGATCTGAATGACTGAGTGTTCATGGGATTCTTTGCGAACCTGACTTGGCTGCGAGAATATTAAGAATGAACTGCTTGAAATCAGTTGGGATTTCTTGCGAACTGTAGTAGCACCGTCGACCATCATTTTGCACCGAAATATAAAAGTCTTTTTTGCTCCATATCTTAATTAGTTTTTGCATAAAAATGACTTAAAGCGAAATAAACTGATAATGATGAATTTTATTAAATATTATAGTGATAATATTAATGAATGTATATCTACGTCTGTGCACGGCGTATCTAATAAAGATGCTAAATATTACTTTTCTCGCGATGCGAACGTTTACTAAAATTTCTCTGAATCAGTAAAATGAAAAATCAATTTTACTCAGAACAATCTTTTTATTAAAAACTTTATTAGCAATTTCCTTGCAATTATTTGAATATATAAATATAAAGCATAAGATTCAGTTATTATAATAACAAATTAATTTAAAGGCCGAGCACGACAAATACAAAGAATATCATAAATAGAAATAAGAATATTATAAATAGGAAAGTATCTTAATAAAAATTATAAAATATTATATTGAAAGCGGGATAAGTTTCGACTTAACTACAGTCTTTATTAGCCGCAAGTGTTTAATAACAAATTACATGATTTAATAAAATGCGAACAGTTTGAGATACAATTTAAAGTGAATGAACAGAAATACGAACAGGATATTACATTCGTTAAATTTAATAACATAAATATATTATGTATATATTAAACAATTAAATATAATAATTTTATATTATTAATTTTTGCACTATTTGATTTTTTTGTATTTTTTTTCTTATTTATTTGATTTTAAATTAATGTATTCTGAACCACGTTTAATCGATTGTGTGTAACTTTATTCAATATTTACTGCTGATGAAGATTGCAGTTATGTCGAAATTTATTTCCGTTTTTAGTTATATATATTGGTATATAATTTTTATTATAATACTTATAATTTTTATATAATACTTATATTTTTATATTTATAATATATATTTTGTATGTGTTTGTTTTCGGTTTTTAAATTAAATTTATTTGAATTTATGATAATCATTAAATACTTTATATAATTTTTATAATATTTTATCAGCAATATTATTAAATATTTTACAGACATATATAGCACACATATATACGCAATAGCAAAGATAAAATTGTACATATAGAAACAAAATATATATTATTTTCTATATACATTATTAACTCTTGTTGTATATATTTATGTATATTGCTTAGAAAATATTTTATAATAAAAATTAAATACAACTGTAGAATGTTATAATGGAGTGTGTTTGTAAAATTAAACACAATAGTGTTCAGTTCTATAATTCCTTGTAAATATAAAAAAGCCACATTCGTTATATTAAAAACTAATAAACAATCAACAGTCAGAACTCTTTAAAAATAATTGTAGAATGTTGTGGAATTCACACTAGAATTAATGAAAAATGATGACATGAGAATTGCGATAAATTATCAGTAAGACTTTTTTTTCTAAATGTCAAGATGTCTTCTACATTTAAAGTCTATTAAAATTAATAATTGTTGGAATTTTGTTTTTAAATTGCGTACATTGATGCAACTCGAGCAGGGAACTAACGGGAACTGTAGAACTATGAAAAGTGCTATTGGAATTGTCATTATTTTTTTGTATATTAATAGAATGAAATGTTAACTTGACTTATCCGTTTTTGATATCCTTGTGACTCTGGTATCTTCTGATGTATGTACCTACACTAGAATTCTATGTTACCGACATACAAGTTCTGATTTCGAATATCGTCATATGCCGCCAGAGAGCCCTCCTTGATACATTGAACCCTTTCGAAAGAGTTCAAGGACTTTTCACAAAAAAGATTAAAGATAGGATTTTACGTTGAAACTTCATATCGGTAAATGCAAATATTTAAATTATATGTATATATATATGTATGTAATTACATCCTTTTTATTTGTCTTACATTATGCACATATCATATTATTTATATAAAAAGCTTTAAGCTAATAATCTTTTAATAATAATGTGATATAATTTACGTAATATTTTATCAGCCATATTTTTATATATTTTATTTTTTAGAAAAAATATAATATAATTTTTCAAGGTAATGATTACTTAATTACAATAATTACTTAATAATTTAACTATCAAATTATATAAAAAAAGATTAAAAAAATATTTATGACTTTATTCATGAGATTATTATTATAGCAACATTAAAGCATAAACAGAATAATATACAAGTCATTTATTCAATTATTTTTTCATCGAAGAAGATATATATTCGTATTTCGAAGATTTGGATATCTAGAGAAAAATTATATGTATATGCAGCTATAGGGTGCAAATTATATGCCGTACTTGTTTCTTGGGTACATTGTCAGGATATTTCTACATTGTCAAGTATCTGATATATATACCAGGCGGACGTTACGCGCGGCATCACATCACATCGCATCGCATTGCATCGCGTCGCATCGCATCGCATCGCATCGCATCGCATCGCAACGCAACGCATCGCATCGCATCGCATCGCAACGCATCGCATCGCATCGCATCGTACGACCCATCCGGTGGCCCTAGCAACGCACATGCGCCCTTCTTGGACTCTCGCCTCTCTGGTTTCTCTCTCCGGATGGTTGGGGATTGGCCCGGAGTAACACCCCCTTATAATGGGTTCACCCGTCCGCGTCGAGTACTAGAGAGAAAGAGAGAAAGCTAGAGGGCAAGAGAGAAAGAGAAAGAAATAGAGAGAAAGAGAAGGATAAACAGAGATAGGTGAAGTGAGGGAGACCAAGGGAGAGATGTAATTCCATGGTAGCGAGAGAGGAGCGAGAGAATCGGACGAGAGCGAGAGACAGCGGCTGCGAGGGCCGTGCGCAAGAGGGATGAGGGCAACGGAAGCCATATTGATTTCCCTATGTTTCCCCGTGTTGTTACTATAGCGCCGGGCGAGGGTGCGAGTAGTAGGCAGGTACTACCCTCCTCGACAGCCACCCCGTTCTTCTAACTGTCGGTTGTCCGGCGAGAGAGACTGTGCTGTACCACGGTGCGGCTCTTTCCACTGTTTTTTCCTCGCGACCTTCTATCTCGCGTACAAAGTATCGCCCACTATTTTCTCACCGTCTGTCATCGTGTCGTCTGGACCGAGTTAGCGATTTTGAGCAATATGTTTTTGAAAACACGTGATTTTATCGCGATATTATCGCGGAGCAGTATTTTCTTTGTTTAAATACTTGCACTCACAAACATGTAATCTTGTATTTCATCTTATAAAATTTGAATTTGAAGTCGGATAATAAGACTTTTCGAAAAGTCTTAAAACATGAAAGATAAAAAACGTAACAGCGAGGAACGTAGTTTTCTTATCGAGAAAAATATTTATTTTATGTTTATAAAATATTTTTGTTAGCTGCGAGCGTCGCGTTGTCGCGATAATTTGTAAAAGCGGGTTGCTAAAATTACAAATCAGCGCTTTAACCTACCCTTTGTGCTGCAAGCACCGAAACATAAAATATCGCTGCGAGACACGATTCGCTCATTAACGACGGCGATCGTTCATCATTCGTGCCATAACATCGTTCGTGGTCATGCGTGAATCGGATGTAACGTATGTTTTCCCCTAACGCCGCGGAACGTTCCTCGGACCAGAAGGTATCTAAGAGAATATAACCTGGGTGGTCCCGATATCAGCTGCGCAGCTTCCCAAACGCGCCACGCGTTTTCCTGCGCTTTCCTACAGTGTCCTAGTGCTCTTTCCCGTGATCACGAAACGTGGAGAGAGTCGTGCTCGCCGTTGGAACGAGGGAGACGACGAATCGTGCGGTTGTTACCTAGTGATGCATGGCTCGGTAATAGCTACAATACAACCAGCTTACAAGAGGGGTTCCGCTACCATGCCGCTCTCAGCGACTTGAGATTTATTGCCTCCGGGTGGATCGCGGATTTCCAGATTCCCCGGTTTGCTCTTATAAATGACTCCTATTAATTGACCGCGCGATGGTAGACAAGGAAAAAGGGCCGCGCTCGACACCTGATCCATTCACCCGCGGATAATTCCACGGAACAGGTGATAAATTATTTACATTCGCATCTAAAAACATTAGGGAGATACATAACATTTTGAGATATCGTATGGAAGAGATATCTACGTGCTAATAGCTCAAGGATGTCTCTGGTAATCACCGTTAGCCTTAAGAAATGGAAATTCTAATAATTTTGTAATCTCGGTAATTTCACAATGTTAATTTAGTCGAAGGAATGCGTACAGGAAGTAAAGACAGAAATAATCACGCTCGAGATGGATACGAGATTATTACTTTCAAATTCGTCGCGGTACTCCGAGGTTCGCGTATTTGCACTCGACTCGTATATCCGCCTGTGATAAAAAAAAAAAAAAAGAAAAAAAAGAAAAAAAGAAATACAATTTACTTCTCGGCGTCAGACAGAATTTTCCGCAGCTGAAATTACCGCTTTCATCGGAGCCGCGGTCAATTTAGCCTGCAAACTTCCCGACACACGGGAGTTCGCAGGAGCGACAGTCGAGCTGAATGGCGACCTCCGCTCCGTGGGTGTTCCCCATCGTTTCTTTCTCGCTTTTTTTTTTTAACCTCTCTTTCTTCGCGCGACGCATGATCGTCCGGATTTTAAAGTGCCAATCAGAAGGGGTTGGAAAAGAAGAGAAAGCATAGGAAGAATATTCGATATCGCTGGACTCGTGCCACGGCCACGTGTCTGACGCGCGGGAACAATGAAAACTAGACACACTCGCTAGGCATTCGCTAGCACGAGCACAGCATCCCCTAGCGCGAGTAGCCCACCTATATAACGAGCGATCACGGCGCTATTAAACGCGTCCTAATGCACTTAATGACGAGTTCTCGTGCGAGACGTATGATCGGGAGGGTAGCGTGTGTGGGCTGCGTGTCAAAACACGCGTTTAAATCGCACGCGATTAGGCCGTAAGTTGAAGCCGGAGATATCGAAATCGTTCCATCGAGTTTTCATCTTGTCTCTTGACATCTCTGCGAAATTTAGCGTTTCATTTTGTAAACTAAAGCTAGAAATACAGAGAAAAACATAGGTAGTAAGACGTAAGCAGTAAACGAATTGGCCAATCACGATAGAGAATGAAAGACAATAACTTTACGGCGGTCTTTACTATGTGAATCGGTTCGCTTTTGTACGAATTGACTAATCACAATCGAATTCGAGGAGAATATTCGACTGTGATTAATCAATTTTTACAACAGCAATTACTTGTAACTAAATTGCTTACACAATTGTAGAATGGGCTTTAATCTTTATGAAAGTAAGACAATTTTTTCTTTAACCATTATAGTTTTGAAACAAGAAATATAACAAAGTGATGAATTATAACAAATCTTATTCAAGAAAAAGCTGTAAGACTTTAAAAATGGATAATCTCTGTCCTTTAATAGCTAATAGATATGTACGGTTAAGCACACCATCTAAGACAAAACAAAATAGGTTGTTTCGTATACAACTGAATACGTGCAATAAATAAATCCACTCGCTCGTTAAGTTACACTCGCAGCGTTTTCTCCTCGCGATATTCAGATTATACTGAGCGGCAGCATATTTGTAGCTTTCCGAGGAGATCACGATTGCCCGCGCGAGGTGTTTCGACTCGTGAAATTTATGTAAAATCATGCGGGCTTTTGTTCGTCGGTGTGATATGTGGACCACTAACGGTGTGTAATAATGTAAGACCGAAGGTCGCAGGTAGCAGACCGCCTCTCTCGCATCCTCATAACATGTAAAACACCGGGATTACGGGATAATGACTAGGAAGCGCTGGTGTTTGTAAACTTTACAGTTTGCCGATCCACCGTACATATCCAGCCTTGTCGGGTAGTTAGAGCGGTCAGGAATATGCGAATGAAAGTTCTGCATTCGCAGAGATTACAGCGCGATAACGTTGTGCTGCAGCGAATCGTGTAATCTAGAGATAGCAAATATATTTTTGAAAGTTTTCATATAATAATGAATTATGGTATGGTGAAGTCGATAGTTTTTGATGAATTATATATGTGTGACGTGGAATTTTTGAAAATACTTTTTCATATAGAAATATGAAAAAGCCGTATACATAATTGTTGCAAATTAAGAATGTTAAAAATCTTTATGGAATTTAATTTATAAAGTACAACAGAGTGATAATTAAACAGATTAATGACTGTATATGATACAATACTACATGTTAAAAAATTCCATTTTTAGTATTTTACTCGAAAATCTTACTTTCGGATATATACACATATATATATATATATAAAATTTACTGCACGTGTAACGTAAAAGCTTTTAAACAGAACGCTGAGTTAATAATCGAGCTCGCGAGTTCGTTGAAAAAACGTGCCGAGACAGCGGAGAGCTAATGAAACATCATGGTGGATCACGGGGTAGTGGTTCTCTCACGTAATTTCCACTGTCCGAAGATCGCGCCAGAGTGGACACAAGGGATTCTGCCATAGGGTCTACCACCCGTGGCTTTAATATCGCTTTATTAACCCACTTTGGACGCGGGCCCGATTTCTTGTCAGGATTCTGTCCCCTCGCGAAACCTTACGTAACGTTGAATTGTTGGACCGAGTAGACGAACACGTGGCGAAGATTAGTGTAATACATAAATGACGCACGATCTTGTCGATTAATATACTCAATAATTAACGGTTATTGACTTTTTATCGAATTAATATTTTAAATCAAACTTCAAAACCAAGTTCCGGTTGAAATAACGTTCACTTAAAATTTTGTTGAAAATCAAATTTCAGATTTATTCATATCTTTTTGAAAACTTGCCATGGTTTATTGAAGCGCAATTGCTTTAATTTCTATAATGTCAGATTATATTGTAACACGCTATATTATTTTGCACGTTTATCGCCATTAAAAGAATAGTGTTGTATTATTTTAATGTTATAGCATTGTAGCAATGTTGTATTTTATTTATTAATTTAATAATTTTTTATGCAACTCACGTATGATACGAAATTGTAGAATTTCGTCGGCAATCCCAGGAAACAAAGCTCTCGAATCTTCGCATGCCGGACTTACTCTCGAGGGTCGGTTCAATCAATCCTTTCCTTCCTTTACAGAAGCCGGCAGATGACAGATCCAAATATTTTAGCCTCTCATAATCATTCAAATCTACTATGAAGGAGCAGCGTAAGCATCACTTGCTAGCGCTTATGAGAATATCAGGAGATACGAGTCGTCATGTGCGGAGACTTTTTTTTACAAAATCTATCATCTACAAAATATTTCCGTGAATGTATATTTCGACAACGCGATGTAATCACAAATGCTAGGAAAGCCAGCGATAGGAGAAAGACAAAGAGAGAAAAAAAGGGAGAGAAAATGTAGATCTTGCCAGAACCCTGCGTAAAAGGCACCCTTTTAATCCGCGCTCAGCGACTCCCTTTCGATAGACGGGAGATTATCGCGAGGGTATCGTACGGGGCCTCTTGAGCGTTGGTAAGGGAGAGGAGGAATCCAGAGAGGAGTAGTCGAGGAAGAGAGAGTACCCCATGGTTACTGGTGGCCAGAAGTGGGGCTCCCGTGGCGCGGAGTACCGCCAAATCCACCGCAAATGCTATCGAGTACTTCTTGCTCGTACATGAACGTACATGAGCGCAAGGGCGATCACGAGAGCATGTGGTAGGTACTTGAACCAGTTGGGGACCACTGAGAATTGGCCGACCGAATGTTGGCTGCGTGCACGTGGTGGAGTCGAATAGCTCGCGAAAAATGAATATGTGCTATATACAAGCTCTGTGTATCAGGAAGGGCTCATATCGGATCTCTCAGGTTGCAAAAACTCGCGTTGCGTTTGAAAATTACATGCTCTTTATGCGCTGAAATGAAATATTATGCTTTAACTGTATCCATATTTTTAATGTGAAGAGTCTGTTTGTCTCTCAAAAGATTGAATCATTAACGAGATATTGTTTGTATTTGGTTTATTTATGTTTTTGCAATTATCGAGTATTTCTATTTATTTCAATTTTAAGGAGTAAAAATTTATTTATCTTATCTCATTTAGAAAAGAAAGATTCTTTTCTTTTCTGGGTTATCGTTTTTCTTCTTTCACGGACAAATAGCTTTCAGGAATGTTACGATTATGTTTGTGGACGCATTTTTTTCTGTTGTGTCCAACACGTAATTTATTTATCTTTTTTTCGGATTTTCTGCATAATAGATATTACAGGTTAGACTGAATTATTAAGAGGAAGTTAGCTTGTCGCGATTACAATTAAACTTAGATAATTGTGAATAACATGAGAGTGTTTTCGAAAGCATCGTTCGCTTTTTGCTTGCGATTTTCAGGTCACTACACTTCCACTTTTATTGACTATATTCAGGTCGTAAGAGAGATTTGCGGCAGCACGTCGACGTCGCGTGTTCGAAATTTAGAGTCGCCCAGTGAACGACGAGGATGACGACGGTGGTGACGCTAACGACGAGAAATATGTATAAACAATATACATTTATATATCAAGGTACATACACGCATCGGCGCGTATCGCTCCAACGGACTTCACGAGGGTCGGTGCGAGGGTGACGTCGGGAGGCCGGAGGGGATGGGATGGAGCCGGTTTGTAACAAAATCAATAGAGGGGTGGCGCGCGAGAGGACACACGGGGGGATAAAGCGGGAGGGAAGGGGACAGAAGCGTAAACGGGCCGGCGCAGGAAGAGGGTGGCTCGCGCGGGGGTGGTTCGACAAGCGCAAGCGCATTCGAGTACGCGGAGGTGGTTGCATGGGTGGCAGGAGGGAGGGTGGGTGAAGGAAGACAAAACCACCCCGCCGCCAGCTACTCCCACCCTCTGGACGAGGCGACGGACTGCGATGGAGTGCCTCCATTCTCCATCTCCTCCTCTTCCTCCTTCTCCTCCTGCTCCTCATCCTCTTCCTCCACCACCTCCTGCTCCTGCTCCTGCTCTTCCGCCGTCGTTATTCCCCCTCACCCTCTTCGTCACCCCACGCGCCACCACCTCCTCTGCCGCCTACTTCGAGTCTATAGAACAGCTCTCGCTAACCTGGAACTCGGGGGGTGATGCACCCCCTTGGAATGGTACGTGCTGCCATCGTCACTGACGTGGCAAACTTCGGAACAGCACGAATCTCGGGCATTTTGTCTCAATGGGAGCGTCGGTCCAACGATATTCCGTCGCCAGTGAGTTCCATGGCCAGTTAGTTAGTATTAGTTTGAGAAAGATGATAATATCTTACATTATGTGTAATCTCACCAGGTTCTCACAGTTTCTCTCTTGCATTTTATGCAAGAGATTCTTTAGTCCATTTTAGATTTTCACGCATAGTCATTCAAACTGTTATCAACAAATCTAGATTTGTTAGAATTGTACCGCGAATCGGTTTAGGGGCTTGTCAATACGCACTGAAAATCCGATTAACGTGGCGTGCACTCCACTAATCGGCGAGTTCGTGTGACGCAGTATCATTTTTTAACACGTCGAACGCAACGATGGGCATCGCCATCCTCTGTGACCGAATGTGGATTTTCTATGAATGGTGGATCTAAATATTCACTAATATTGAATTTCCGAATTCACAAGGTCTCCACCAGCTTGTGTAGCAATCCCTCGCAAGTTATTGTAGTCCCGAGCAGTAACCTCGCACGAGTATCGATTCTTTAGTACAAAAAGTATCAATTCACAGTACAAGCGCTATAAAACCAATGAACTATGAAGTCTTTCGAACTTTCGAAGTTTGAGGATTAAAAAAATAACGTTATTCATGTTTCAAATTTATTTTAAATAATCCATGTCTAGATTTGAAATTAGAGTAGAGTTCTATTTTTATTCCAGAATCAAATTCTACTTATAATTTTCTATATCTTTGATATGTATTTTAATATACATATATTTTATAATATGTGTGTGTATGATGTGTTTTTAGATTTTTGTTTTTATAGTACGAATTTATGAATAAAAATCTATTCTGAATTTCGACACAAGTTATAAATGATTTAAAGTGAGCTTAATAATAGAGATATCATGCCATTATATTATGAGATACAATTAAACAATGAATCGTATAATAAGCTTTGGTTTTCTATTTCTTTGATAATCAATCTCATCACCGAATAAATATCACAAGCCATACATCAAGTATGCGATATCGCGCATTAGACATATATATCCGTAGTAACGTACGATGTCTCTTGTGCGGTTTGTACCTGTCGCAAATTTACTGCAGATGTATTCTACCGGTGAATGGTAACCTTTTCACGCCGAATACCGCCATTTTAGCGAAACGAAACGCTGCTGTCTTGGCCTGATAAATCGTCCAAGACGGGGAACTTGGCGCTGCGGCGGAACGTCGTTTGCAAACACTAATAAAGTGCCATTCTTCCGCCACTCGGTTCGTCTCTCACCCTCCGTTAAATAGGCTTGCTCGCGCGTATTGTCGCCGCTCGTAAGTGCACGCCACGCGTGCGTGCGTACGTTCATGCGCGCACGCATTATTTCACGCGGGGGCGTCGAAAAACGTATTTACCGTTCCCGGCGGGACAAGCGCCTTGATTTGTCGTTGAAAATCAGGCTAGGGTGCAATCAAGGGTCGCGATAAAAGCATTAGCTGCCCGCTTAAGTGTTTTTCCAACTTGTTCAACTCTGTTGTCTCTCCTGTCTCTTTCTTCTATCTATTCTCTCTCTCTCTCTCTCTCTTTCGCTTCCTCTTTCTCTTTCCGTTATCGTTTCTCCATTCTCCGCCTCCCTTCTTGTCATGCGATGTTGTTATAGGAGGGACGTCGCCGTTCTGATATCGACAGGTCTGGCGTGTCTTCACGTCCTTAGTATTTCCGTTTTTCTCTTCTTCCACGAGATTGCCGAGCAGAAGCATCGCGAGGAAACTAGCCGAAGCTTTCGACATTTTATCGGATTGGTTGTTGGCATGCTTTGTTGTAAACTTTCGTGAACTTTGACTTAATTAACTGATACATGGAGAAACCAGTGATATTAAAGGGTCAGTGATGGTTTCAATTTTAAAGGTCGTTTTCTCTGAAGACCTACAGCGAAAGGTTAATTTTAGTTTTGACTGTGCTGAATTGGTTTATGTATTATAATGAATATTTACTAAGGATAAAATTAATATTTGACCCTTAATATTTATAGATAAAATTTGCAGATTTATTAAAAAAATTATTTAATTCAAATCTGTTAATTAAATTTATTAGACTAAATGTTTATTATAAAATAAGGCAAAAGTATCACAAAACAGTTAGCTACTGAAACTTATTATTTCGTTTGGCTTATTGATAATCTCTAATTCTCAAAATAATTTTCTACGATATACAGCCGATGCAAATGGTAGTCAGTTGAGCGAAAGCATCGTAATAATCTGAACAGTGGCAAACAGACTTAGATAAAAGTAAGTGAAAGAGAAAGGGGGAGGAGAGATAAAAGTCTGAAGAGAAAGAGAACGGAAGGCAGACGAAGATAGAGACACTGTCTGACAAAGGACGACAGAATCTCTTTGTTCTCGCGGCTCAACGGCTTCATTCCGTGGCCGCGATGTTTTGTCAAGGTCACTCTCATTCACTCTCTATATTAGTAGCTCGTTTTCATTCTCTCTTCCGGATTCGATTCCGGTGTCACTTATGCCTTTTTACTTTTTAATCCCGGTATACATTGATTTGTATGCCAGTTTCATTCTAATAAGATAGACAACTTTCATTGCAATTGAATGATTTTAATCAGTTTGATATTGCTGACGTCGACATAATTGACTCGTACATGTAGATTTTTATTTGTTTTGCTCGATTACCAAATAATAGAGAGAAAAAGAAGTGAAAAGAGAATATTTTGTATTGTGAATTCGAGGCATTATGACTAACAAAATGTCCTATAATCGATGTCATCCTGTGTGACGAATTTTGTATAATACCCATTATATTATAAATATTGCAGGTATACAAAGATATAGTCAAAGAAATTTTGATTTGTATCTTTATAAAGTATAACTTGAAGTATGTAAGCTCATTACTTTTATGTCATTCGGAACAAGCTCGTTTCAGGGTTGTCGTTTCTGAATGGCAATATTGGTTTGCGGTGCATGAATGGCGTTTTTTAAGATATACTCTACGAAAGAATTTTTCCGTTTCCTTTTGTTGCCTTCTCGCTTTCAATTTCTTTTCTTCTCTTCTGCCTCTTTAGGTCAAATTTTATGTCGAGTCAAACATAAACAATATTTTGAAGAAATGATTAAATTTTTGCACATGTTAAATATATTATAATAATTATGCCATACTTTTTCTTCTTTATTTATTTACGTTATTATGTTAACAAAATATTCTGTGTTAATAAAATAAAATATTATATTTATTCATGCCTTTGCTATGTATTATTTTTTTATTATTTGCTTTTTTATTGCACTGCTTATTTCTCTCATTGTTAGAGCGAACATAACAAACTTCTCTCTTCTTTCCTCTTTTCGTTCCTCACATTTCTCGCCTCTGCGCTAGATTTCTTTACGCGGTGGACCAACGATCCATTGTCGACTCTGGCTCAGTAGGTAGTCGAGCGCAGGAGAGGAAGAATTGTCGCACTGTAGAACCGAACCCCTACCGTCAACTCGAAAGGAAATGAGGTGCTCCCGACAGGACCTATCCCAACGAAAAAGAAGCCACCGGACCGTGCGAAGGAAGAAAATCTTTCCTTACGCGAATCACGCGCGCGTCGTTGGTCGACACCAACATCTTGACCGCGTTTCTTCCTTTAGAGATGTATCGTATCATGAGATTAAGATATATAAGTAATCCTCTACGATGAATGGTTTTATTTCCTTATTTCGTGTCATGAATATCTCGCTTATGTTGTGAGAAAATATTATATATATAATATTATATATATACATATATATATATATATATATATACGAGTTAACATTTGTTATTTTTAACTTGTATCTTTTGTTGGAGAGATACAAGTTAAGTTAAAATTTATATTATTTTTATATTATATACTTATATTATATTTATCATTTTTAATTGTGACAATTTTTATTTATCGAAAACACAAATGCGATTACATCATTCTATCAATACACCGTGTCAGAAGGAGGATTAGAGATTCGTTTTAATCTTTTTTATATTTCTTTGGGCGCGTGGCTCGACAAAGGCACGAGAGGTCCTATGTAAGAGAACGAAAGCGAGAGCCCACTTCGAAAGGTGTTTTGGATTTGCCAGGTGCAAAGAAACACGCGCGCGCGACCAGTATATTCTTATTCTTAAGTGTTTTTCTCGCTGGTCAGAGGACAGAGATCAAAGAAAAAGATCTCTTTGAAGAATCACAACTCGACCATTCAATTTTCATGCTACCCACGAATCCAATGATGTGAGGTAACAAAGTGAATGTTATCAATTTTACAGGAAGGAAGAGTTATATTAAAAGGGAAAAAAAAACTTTGCTCTCGTTGCCATAATATAATGTGGCGCAGTCTAACTTTTAGATTCATATATTATTATATGAACTTTTTAATTTTTTTTTTATTTTAGTAACTTTGACAAACAAGATCAAACGTATCTAACCGCATAATTTGCATCTAAATTAGAAAGATGCTTCTTCGCGTGCGATATGTCGGCTTTATATGGGGTAGGAAAGAATCGGCTTTATTTTTTCCTATTGGCGAGATAACGAGGCATGGACCAAGAGTGACACCTGAGGTGTCGACGCCATGACACGTTACGAGGGTTGCTATACCAGACATCCATCACTTCTTTGTATAGCAGCCCCGTGACACCTGGTTCTGCGTCCCCATCTCCACTATAAACCCCTACGATTCCTTTTTAACCTCCCTTCCACGGCTCCATGATTATATTTGTCACTGAAAACTGTTCCGTGAAAACTGTAACGTGATATGGATGGAATAATGGGCAAACGAATGTGTGTAGAAATTTTGCGCAATTACACTTTTTTAATATGACAAACACAAGTATATCGGTTATAATTGGTAAAATATTACAAAGAATTTTCCAAGATCAAATTCTAGTGAATTAAATATATTTATCTTCCAAGCGAATTAAATATATTTGCATTTTAAAAGCGATTTTTATTATTTATATGTAAACTTGCACTTGTAGCAGTCAAATTCATATTGAAAATAAGTGGGTCACCCTTAGGAAATATTTGAAGAATAGAGTCTCGTTTTTGCTAAAAGTCACTGGTTAGTCCCTCGAGACAGATTACTTGCTTCGGTGGTTTTGAAAAAAAATGGTAGAAGTAACTGGTTGGTCCTTCACTTCGGTTTTAACCCCCGGTCGAGGGGTTCCCTTCATTGAGGACGATCGCTAAATCCAGGTGTCCCTATCCTGCTACATCCTTGGAGAGACCTTCATATTTCACTCATCTCGTCAATGGCAGGGAGGAAACCAGATGCAGGTGTGTCGTTTCGTTCGAGACGGATCTCGGCGATTTCGTGCAATAAATAGGATGCATAGCAAAAGAAACGAAGCGTAGGCGGCGATGGAATTTTTCAAACCTCCACGGCTGGCTTTTATATTGTGAAACTTCCGAAATGTTCGGCCGATTAGGTATACCCACTGAAAAAGGGATGACACGCGACTAATGTTGGTGAAACCAGCGGAAATTCCTTGTCATCATCGTGATGATTTCGGCGTGTTTCATCATTCTTATGCGTTAGCAAAAAATCTTAGTTCCTAATTTTATATAATAGCGATTGAGTTTTTGTGTACGGTATCATGAAATAAAAAACTTAATGTATTGAATTGATCAAAAAGTTTTCTCGTTTTTGTTAGTAGGCGACAAAAATGTCGCTTTAGGTGTGAACATTTTCTTTTGTTTTAGCAAATGTATTTATAACCTAATAGCTTATATATTAACGCGTTTTATAACAAAAGAGCGTCAAGATCAATTTATCGCTTGTTATAAATAGAAAATCAAAACACATTCTTGCCATATTATCCTACATTACTGCCATAACGTAAAAACGTTGTGCAAAGTTGAAAAAAGATATGTGCAGTGTATGGTGAAGATAGGGTGAATGATCGCATGTGCCATTTTTGGTTTGCAAAGTTCCGTGGTGAGAATTTCTCCATTGAAGACGAACCATGTGTTCTGGTAAGCCAAGTACAGTAGATGATAATCAAATCAAGGTTTTGATAGAAAATAATCCTCACTAAGTCACTCAAGATATCGCAGAAAAACTTAGAATATCTAAATTGAGTGTCGAAAATCACTTGCACAAATAAAAAACGGAAAGACTTTTTGATCAATTCGATATTTTACTTATTTTATAATATAAGACATTCTGTCAGGTATATTTTAATAATCCATAAATATATTTTACAAGAATTATAAGTACGTGATGCTTTTGAAAGTTTGAAACATGACACTTTCGACGCAAACAAGAATTTAATTACTATTATCGTCGCGCTCGCCGAATCGCTCATTTCGGGAGGACGCCTTCTCCTTTGGTGAATATCGATCGATCGACACCTTCGGTGACCTGACCCGTCGACATATAAGCTCGACATTGCTTTGGGGATGGTTTGAGGGAACTCATCGATAGCCACCGACAGAGGGAGGCGGTACCTCTCATTAATAACCGGTGACTCGGCGTTTATATAAATAATCCTACGCGGTCGCGCAGGCACTCACCTGCGATTCGGTCGATCGCTCACTATTCTGACGTGAAAGAAGCTTCTCCCCCACGGTTGTACGACCGATTCATCCACCGCCTTCGTCGTGCTCTTTCGCTCGCTCGCGTGTCTATTCTCTCTTTTTCTGTCTGTGCCTCATTTTCCCCTTCGGATCGCCACCGCTTTCTTCCTCTCTTCCTCTCGCAGACTCTTCAATCGGAATTCCGAAAGGCACTAGAGCAGGGCACTCCTCTAGTCATTGCCGAGTTTATGAATGCCTGCCTGCGACGTCCGGTCATTTATTTCGGCAGCTATGCTTTACACCTAGAATGCTCGCACTAATACTTCAACATCTGAGATGTGCGTACTCGCACCTACTCATCTTGCGTCGCGAGTTCTTAAAATTAATTAAAAATTGATTATTTTCCAATATGACAATATTCTTTCTTATCCCGCGAGGAATATTTTTCTAAGAATCTTTAGTTAGAATTATTATAAAAAATGTGATCGAGGCTATTTTTAGCTCATGATATTTTTATATGCGAATATTTTCCTGTAATGTATTTTCAAATTGCGTGCTGAACACAATCAATCTTGAAAACGCAGTCCTAAATTAAAGCCGGAATAGTAATGTCACAAATTGAATTGATCGTTAATTTAATAATAATAATGCTAATAAAAAGCGTCTTAACTATATATTTTCTATATGATTTAAAATGCTTATAAGAAATATCAAACAGCTTAATATTTTCTTTTGACTACTTAGATTCCGAATGAATTAGATTATTGTGGAAAAAAAAATATATATATAAGTTACAAGACCGGGATGTGAAAAGTTACGGAATTCCGAAAGTGTGAGAAGAGACATTAAAACTATTTTCGTGGCATGATACATCTTCATATAACGGTGTAATAAAAGTTCCTATTCTCGCAAATGGGTAAACTTTATTCGCGAGACTTTGTCGTGAGGAACGATGGTCCCTTTCTCCTCTACTTTAGTATTATATTGTCTTCGTTTGGTTTTTCACACATATCCAGACTTACACTTCGGGGTAGTGCAATTATTACACTACACTATCCGCTTTTACCATGCAAACCACGCTGACCGGCGAACGAGGAAAGTAACTTGAAACACAGTGAACGACGAAAGTTTGTTACAAAGATTCGTGGCAGAGTAGAAGCGAGCATATAAAAATTTTTTAAAAAACTTCCTGAATTTCGACTTTCTGCGTAAAACTGCTCCATGAAATTTTGCATTCTTATTAAATTAATAAATATGTAGGTTAACTCTTGTTAACCGGTAACCTCATTTGGGTTTACCCTCTTTTATTTTATAAACTGCTCGCTCGATTCTTATGAAACTTGACCCATATGGGATAATTTGTTGATAATACTTTATATCTGAGGTCAAAAATAAAAAAAAATTCAAAATTATGGATTTAATATATATATGGCGTGGACAGAATTTATATGAAAAACATAATTTCATAAAACTCGGTTTTAGAGAGTTTTTAATTACGAAGTAATCAAGTTTCTAGTTTTGAAATTTATTAGTGCTACTCTCTAAATTTCTTGAAGTGAAATCTCACTCTGTGAAAATGCTATTTTTGGAGAACAGTGAAAATATTTTATTTCTTGAAAAGAATGACAATTTTCAAAGGAGTGAAGTCTTATTCAAAAAGAGTGATTCTTTTTCAAGAAGTTTTTACTGTTCTTCAAAAATGGCCTTATTTGCACTCATTTAGAATGAAATTTCGCTCCAAGAAATTTAGAGAGAACTATAGATAATTAGTACCAATTTCTAAACTGATTTTCAAACTCTAATTATGAACTGTGACATTATAGATTCCCATTTGGAGAATATTATTACTTTTGAAATTCGATATTTTTAGATTAATTCAAAAGTATCAAGAATCTCTTGAATCCAAGTTTCACGATAATCAGATTATTTTTTCAAATTTGAAATTTTAGAACTCTGAGATCAAAATTGAATTTTGCGAATCCGAAAACCTTTAGAAAACGAATCTTCTAAAAATTACTTTGTTAGAAAGTTCTGATTCTTGAAAGGTTAATGATAAAATAAATTGACAAGCTGTATTATTGCTATATTTATAGTGCAGATGCTACTATTTCACATACATTTATAATCTACTGCAAATTTTATGTTGATGCGAATATTACGAATCAAAAATATTATGTATGGGGATATTTTTTGTTAAATATTCGATTTATGTATGATAGAGAAATGTGTTTACCTTGTTTGCTGCTCGTCTTAAAAACTATGTGTCTCTGTATACGATTTTGCATTTGATTTCACGCCGTTCTTTCTAGTCTGTTGGAGGGAGTGCGCGGGTCGGTCGTATCGTAAAATATTTAACGAGGTAGTTTGGTGAGACGTCTTTGTAAACGGTATGAATATCGCAATAAAATATATAAGTATACGCCTATATCGGTATAGTGGCGAATGTAAATTCAACGAGTTTCCGTCTCCTGTCGTCGGCTCGTTTCTTGCCTTTTCCCTGCCTTCGTTCGTTGTGGTTGTCTGCGAAACTCCATAAAAGATACGATTGAGGTATAACGCGGATAATTTCTCTTAATGCCTGGCATAATGTTTAATTTCAGTTCCCGCCGTCTTTTCGCACCCAGTGTGCACTCTTTTCTTCTTTCGCCTATTTTTCTCACGACTATACATATGGAATATCTCTCAACGATCATTATTTTTACACGCATTTCTCTTTACTGTTTCAGGTGAATGGCGACTTGTTGCAGCCTATCTGCAGAAGATGTGTGGTCGGTGAGTCTTATGATTTGGATTCTTTCTTTCTTTATTTTACATTTTACAAATTTCGTACAGTTTTCATGTTTAGGAGGCAATTTTGTAGCAATTATACAATAATTATAATAATAATATAGTTTCTACATCGACGGATAAATTTTGAAATTTTGAATAGATATTCCATTGAAACTTATTTTGACTTTTACATTTGCCACATTTACAGTAACATATATCATTGATAGGCAGTAATATAATTATAAGATGCATGCAAAATTAATCTTGAATCGAATCCATTTATTTGCTTTTTCACGCGCATCGTTCGTTTTATATGTAGAAATAGAAATCTGTATGCATGGATGATCTCGCTTGCTCATATCTTTCTTTCATTCACGAATATCGTACGTGAAGGAGTCCGTGACAATACCTCTTGCGGGGCGAACTGCCAAAGAGATTAAATAAAGACTCGTCAATTGAGTGCAGCTATGAATTCAAAAAAACTTAATATAATTCTACATCCTATATGTTATGAATTGATTATCTAATATCTTTTAAAATTATTAAGAAAATTGAATGTATATGTGAAAACAATTTAAATCACTAAATTTGAATATTAATTATAAATCGAAAGATTTTATTCAAATTTTTATTTGAATAAAATCTTTAACATTTAAAAATAGGTATAATAATTCTCTCTATTTTTAATGTGTCTTTTCCTCCCCAATGATCTTCGAAATCTCTCTCTTCTACCATATCAATTTGCAATGTATGAAGAGGAAGCAAGATGATGAGGTAGAAAGAGGTTGGGAGGAGGGCAAGGGGGTTGGCAGGAAGTCAGTAGAGGGTGGGAAGGTGGTCCTGGCATACTCCGAGGGTGAAAGAGCCATCCCTCTTGATGGCGTCACCTCGAGGGCCCAATTAGCGCTAGCACGAGTGTCATTTCGTCGCGGTTTCCGCGTACTGACTGTCGTTGACTGGCGTTTTCTGCCAGTGGTTTCGTTTCTTCTGCGTAGACAGTTATATATGTATATAGCGTGCGTGATGAGGTGGTTGTATTTCCCGACGAGTTGCCCCTGTAGACTCCTTGTACCAATCTCCCTCGTCCCTCTCTTCCTGCCTCTACGGGTACCTTCTTCCTCTTTTATCCTCTGCTCTCCGCCTTCCGGCTCTACCGGGAGTGCATTATCCAATTTTCTAGTAGATATTTCGTGATATAATAATTGGACATTCAGCGCGAAGCGCTGTCCTTTCTGTCTCGGCCGTCTCTCGCTCGTCAGCTTTCAGCGAAGAACGGTTGAATTATATTCTTCAAGGAGGATAGCGCGAGAGATCGAGCTGGAGGAAAAGACAAACTGCAACGATATCTCGCGAAGGAACGGGTTATCAATAGAAACATTTTCATCGGTGCGGAATGGCGTTGGATAGTGTATGTTTTATCTCGCCATTTCTCGTCTTTTTCCGTTATTTCTCGCATGGAGCGTGTCTCTGTCTTGTTCTCTTTCATCCAAATGCTCCGCTCGGTTCCACGGTTATTTCTATAACGACACTTTATGCAACGTTAATTATTGTTGGCGTAATGAGCTCGAGGAAGTCTTCCAAGATGCAGCATTTCTCCAATTCTCGCCGCATTTCTCTCTCTCGTTTCTTTTTTGCTATCCGTTGCTTATATACTATCCGCAGTCGTCGTTGTTCTCTTTTCCACTAGTTAGTGGCGTCGGAGTGTCAAAGGGCTTCTCTCTCATTCTCGAGACGGATACCTCGCGAATCTCCGCATTACCGCGCACTTTCACAAAGCTGATCTTGTTAAGGGACTCGTTTCGCTTACGCCCCGTTCGCGCCTTGTTAGCATGTCTCGCGAAGTTCACTTTTATTTTTTTTTTGCTGGAATTGAATAATTCTAGATCACTGAGAATGCGATTTGAGAAACATTAATGTTTTTTATTGTGATGATCGCATTGTCATTTATGTAATTGATATGGAAAGAATGGTTTTGCTAAAGTATCTAAAAATTCACCTAAATTCAACAAGAATTCTTTTGATGGACCATCAAAATGATTATGAAGGACACTCAAACTGTAATTTGAGTGTCCTAGTTTGAGTGTAGTTCCTAGCAACTGTAGTTGCTAGAATGTCGAAACTTTTTGCAAGATTGCTCATCATGCTTGAGATTCTTACGTAACTATTTTGATGGTCCAACAAAATTATTTTCAAAACTAATTAAATTTTTTTAGTTACTTCAACAAAATTGTTCTTTCCATGTAATTCTAGAATAGCAAAGCTATCAAATATGTTGCGATATACTTTCAATTGAATTTTTCATGGAATTTTTTATTTATTTGTATATAAACATTTCGGAATTCTGTCTACGAAATACAACAATTTTAGTGGATAAATTTTAGTGAATAAATTAAGGTGAATAAATCACTGTGTGCGTTTAATTAAATTATTTTATTAAAATTCACTGCATCTTTCGAAGTTCACGAAAGCCCGAAATAATCTGGAGCGGTAAGTTTACCTTTGTTTTACCGCACCCGAAGATAAACGCGAAAAGCCTGTAAAAAAAGTATGTAGTCGAAAGAGGGACCGCACAATACCATCGTTCCGTGTATCGAGTGTCATTCAATTGCGCATCCCAATTAAATAACAGGCAAAAGGGCGACATAGCATCGTGAAGCGTCTCGACGCCCCCTAATTGCAAGTCTGAAGGAGGTTAAAGCATTCACGGAGGAAAATGAGAGAGAGTACAACAACCAGGGATATCTGATTTCATCAAGGACAGTTTTGCAAGCAACAAATAGCTACTTAGTTAACACTTTTTAAATACTTTTTTAAATACTTCAATTATTTAGTTTGATTTTTTTTTAAATGAGTGTTTAGTGCGATTAAAGACTCGTTTCACAATTATGTCTCTTCCCAAAAAAATTTTGATAAAATACAAGATATTCACTTAAATGAAAGAGAGTTTTACTCTTAACAATTGTTACTTTAATTATTGAATTCTCTATAAAGAATAAATAGTCATTGGCTGCGTTCTCTTTGACGGTTTAAACATTAATCTACTTCATTCTTGTTGTTTATCGAATATTAAATAAAGGTTAAATGATATTTAAAAACGCTGTGAGCGTAAAAACGAACGCAGCCATAAAAAATAATGAAATATTTGTATGTTTTTTAGTTATGTTTATGTGCGTTAGTTATGTTTATGTTTCGACGCTTCCCCATGTTCTCATCAATATGTTTCGAGATCAATTGAGTTTCCCTCTCGAGTACAATCTTGACGGTGCGAACTTTTAACGGTAGAATTATTGCGTGCGCGTAAAGAATGAAATTGCGATTCATGGGGATGTCAAGACGCTCGTTTTATCGTCGTTTCCGACTGTTTTGGGGAGGGAAAAAATATTCGTTGGTTTCAGTGAAAACGACAACTGGGTTAGGTCTTTCAGGTCTGCTCATGATTAGCGGTACGCTTGCGCACGTCTGTTCGCGGAGATGCTGCAAGGGTGTCTCTTGTGCGCTATTAAAAGGTAATGTAATTAGCACAGGCAAACGAACTAATTACCAGAATACGAACGTCAAGCGAGACGCACAAAGGACTTCTCTTGCTGCTCCCGCCCCTTCAACCCCTTCGAATTCTGTGCCTCCTCTTTTCTTCGTTACCAGTTTATTTCTCTCGTAGACGCATCCGTTCCATGTCGACCACATGTCGACGATGAGACGTCATCGTCTACTCGGTTGATGAACAACAAATAGGCACTATTCTGAAAATCGAAATGTTAATTAAGGGCGACTCCATTCGCAATTGAAAAAAAGTGGGACAGTCGCAAGTGCGAATTTTTCGGAGGTAGGATTTATAATTTGGTAACATATATAAATAAATAATTATTTTATATATGTGAGAACACGAGTCAGTTCAATCTTCTACTGCACTAAGATTTATTGAATCTTAATACATATTTCTTAGAATAGTACTAAGTAAATATTTAGATATTTAGTCAATAAAAAAATGGTAGTTAAATCAAATGAATAATTTTTGTGTCAAATAAATATGTTTACATTTGATAAATATTTACTTAGAACTATTTAAACAAACATTAATTAATTAAAATTAATATTAGTATTAAATTTTTTCAATGTAAGTATTTACAAATACTTTTGAACAACCATAATTTTAATTAACCTAACAAAAAATGTTTATTATTTAGATATTTTTTTCTTAACTATTTTAGGCTTTTATTCTATCGTAGCTTATCGTTTCTGCATGAGATTTCTGCATCGTTGCAGCAATAAGACGACGTGGTCGAGCGAGATCGACTGCGTGCAAAATGGAAACACCGTAATTAGTATGCGCGTCCGCGTATTATGCACGCAACGGCACTGTGCAAGCACATTTTGTAGTCGCGATGGCGACGGACGGGAAGCGAGGAGACGTCGCGACGCGCTGGGTAAGCGGTGTTGCGATTCACACTTACATTCGCCTAGCCCTTCTAACCGGAAACGTCGACGGGGCGTCGTACTACGTGCACGCGGTTAGACAGACACGTCCTTTAACGCGCGTGTACGTACATGGGGGAATATAAGCACGGGCCTGTGCATACGCCCGCTCTTGTGCGTGCTCGCGTGCTTGTTCGCGCGTGATGTCGTCTCGGGTGTCACGCATCGTGAATGAACGCATCACGCGCGACATGTCCCGCGACGCGAAAATGTTCGCACCCTTCGCGCTTGCACTCGCAGTTTCACGCGAGGGCGCGCACTTGGGCAAAGAATGAACGAGTCTCGCGAAACTTAGCCAACTTTACGTGTCCGAATTACATTTTTTTTTCTTTTCTCATCTCGATGATGGTACTTTCTGTGATTGCGAATGATAATAATGAGATACATCTTTATTATGGATAAACCATGTTTTCTGATATATATATAATTTTTCTTTTGGTACCCCACAGTTTATTCTTTTATTTTATTTGTCTGTTCTTTGCACACAAATACACATAAAGTGGCTGCCAAAAGTTTCTAGCCTACATATAATTTTACGAGAAATTTTCTTCATTTTTTTTTTCAGTTTATATTGTAAATTAATAAACAACTTAAGAATATTTAACGGTATTTAAATATTAGAATATATAGTACTTGCTTAATCTTCAAACGATTTTTTATCCGAGCAATAAAATTACTTGTTAGCTGGAAACTTTTGTCAGTCATTGTACGGTATATGTTATGTAAAGTGATTACTGAATGACACGCTTTCGAATGATTGAATCTACGCAAAGATTCCTCTGTGTATCGATCTGGAATTTATTCCAGACGTGTCATGAGACGTGTTTTATAAGCTTTTTCCTGTCGTTGATCCGCTTCTTCGGCTACCCTTTCATTCTTGCGAGGAGGGTCGCGTGAAGTACGACGTAAATTAATAAACGTTATAATTCACGCACGAGTTTTCATACCTAATGAGAGAACGCCGCGTCATCTCGCGTCATGTGCGCGTCTTCACAGGCAGCCTTGGTGCCTTCGACTTGCGCGCATACATTGCACGAGCCCGTAAAAGCGATAAAAATCGCTTTGTAACGCGACTCTATCTATCACGCGATTCCGTCGACCGACGTTCTCCGCATGACGAAAAATCTTGTTTTCGTAGCGAGGAAAATCGCAGCGTAAGCGGACGTCGATTTGTACCGTCGTCAATGCTCTTGCGCTTAATAGAACGCGTTTTAAAGAAAATACTATCGAAAAGAGAGCAACTAGATTAACAACTTTCAATGATACTATTACTATACTATTACGTAACTCTGTAAATCTTTATTTCCAAGAATATCTTAAGATTTTTTTTTCATTAATCAATATGCGTATTAATTAATTCGCGAATATGTTTACCGAAATGTGAAATTTTTTTTATTCTTTATCTAAATGCGCCACATTTATTTGTATACAATTTCTTTACGAGATTGTTGTTTTTAATAATTGAGAGATGAAGATGGGATAAAGCGGGATGAAGATACACGCTGCATCGTTGTAACGACGCGAAGAGAAAAGCATAGAAAAGGGAAGCGGCAGACGAGCTCCATGAAGACAACGCTCTCGACGATACCTTCGGTCCTCTCGGTTGTTAATCGTTGGTTGCACCCTTTCAACCCCGACTACGTTCCTTTCTCATGGAGCGTTTTCTCGCGCTTACACCCTACACTCGTCCATTAGCCTCGTCTTGTCGACGAGGACGTGTCTACTGCATCGTCAACATCCTCGCGTCCCTGATTTCGCTCTCAACCCCGTGTCGTATATGTGTGCTTGGAAAAGCTAGGATAACGAGCGTGGGTAGGCGTGAAGAACAAGCGAGCGACAATTGGTGCCCTGTTTGGCATCTTTCGCGAGTGCGGAAGCGAACGCGCGCGACACTTCCATCCGGTGAGGCTCATCTCTTTTACCATGATTCTTCGACATGTCGAAGTCTGTCGACTTCACGCATGGTCGATTTATTATACGTTCATTCGTACCTGGTTAATTACGAATCGACGAGAAGGAGAGGAGTGGATTCTTTTACAATGAATGAATTCGTATAACTGCTACTCTTTAAATTTCTTGGAATGAAAATTGTCATTTGTTTTCCAGAAGTGAAATATTTTATTCTTCTCCAAAAATAGCTGTAGTTTCACTACTCTCGGAGTAAGTTTTCACTCCAAGAAATTTAGAGAGTAACAGTAGGTAATCGTATCTATACTTTATTCTTTATAATTGGTATAATAACGATTGTCCAGTAAAACTGAATGAAGTACGAGACTTAAATGTCATTATTTGGCATTCTTTTTATTTATTTCTCTTTATCGCGCATGATTTTACTTCTACGACTTTTCCAAGCTTTTTCGGCTCAACGTCCTATTCTTGGTCAGTGATATTCGACTCTACTCGACTCGACTCAATCCGACTGGCAGCAAGGTACTTTCTGGGACATTCGGTAGAGATGTTGGCAGACCAAGGGCGATTCGCAGGAAAGGAATGCGGGACGACAGAAGTCTATATGTTCGCGCTCAGGCAAAGAGCAGGTCGTCGTAAATGCGAAATGGATGTGTAGGTGTACATTCATGTGTCGGTGTGTTTATGTGGATGTACGTGCGCGCGTATATACGTCGCCTTGCTCGAGCCAAGCCCGAGGGGTTTACGAACACAATAGTTTGAAATATTCGAGCGCCCTGGCAAGAAGTTGCCCTCGCGCCGGTAATTAACGAGTTAAAGTTCGGCGTCGCGACGCTATCTTGCTTCTTCTCACTTGTGTCTCGCATCGTGGCGTCCTCGTCGTCCGTTGTAAGACTCCTAGCACCCATTAGCCAAGTGCCACGCTACGAAGAACTCTCCTTTTGGCCGCCAAGAAAACCGAGCGTCACCCCTTTTGCTCTCCTCTCCCCCCCCCCCCCCCCCCCCCCCGCCATGTCCTGGAAAATTATATCGTTGTCCCCTGGCTGAGCTTTGGCAGTTGTTCGCGTTTGCTTTTATTTTTGTCATCGGACTATACTAATGTCTTTCACGTTTCTAAGGCATATACTCATTTATCATTCTATCTCATATGACATTTTGCGCATATTTAATTATTAGAGACACTTTATTAAATTCTAAAAAGCTTTGCTTTAAATTTAAGCGTCCTATCATTTTCTATATCTTTATATATTGAGACATCAAATTATTATGCGAAATATTTTTTTAATTCTATATTTCGTTAATTCTTTGTACTATAAAACTAAACGATAGGCGGTAATAGTGTTTACATGTGCAGTATATGAACTGTTTGTTTGCGCGCAAATTATGTAGACATCGTGTAATCTGTGTAGATAACGCTCGTTGTAAAGCTGTAGCATCCCCTTTGTTTTCGAACTAAGGCTTTCGCTCAAACAGATTAGACTTAATTCAGAATTGCCTCTTGCACAAATTTAACTACGAAAATAAATAATTACATGTATAACTTACCGACAAAAATATTTTACATCCTGTCTTGCTCTTTTTGGGGGAAACTAGAGAGAAGGAAACTAGAAGAGAAGCTTCTAATCTCTCACGCAGGGTGAATTATGCTGGAAATATCACTTTATCGCAAAGACTACGTGTTATATATGTATATAACCGACTCTCGAGATAAATCGACGAAGTTGGTCGGTATTAGACAAAGTAACTTACCAATGGGACACGGGTTTTGAACTAAGTAGGGGGGAAAGGAGAGTTGAGAGGATAGAACGGAGGGAATTCGAGTTGCCCGGCGACAGCTTGAGAGTCCCCTTGGAAACTGTTCCTCTGTGGCGCGGACATTCGTCGAGAATCCGAGAGAACTTACTCTCTCTCTTTTCCTGTAGATCAAATATGCTTTTAGATATAACATTGGATGAGCCACGATTTTATTGTCACATTATTTCCGCGATGACAACGGATATTTTATAACTTATCAAAAGATAATAAAAAAAATTGTATAATTTATTTAAAAAATATACGATCGTAGATTTTATTTAATTAAAACGAACAAGGATAACGTTTCTAAAGCAGCTAAAATTTACTTGTCGGAGTTACAGTTCAAAGGATTCCCTTTTCACACGTAGGGGGAAGGTCACGGACTAGTTTCCTGGCAGAAATAATGGCGTACCCGAACCTGGATTAAAACATCACACCCTCCGTCTTAAATGTATGCAGATCGCATACCCTCGCTGTATACACACACGCGCGTCCACCAGGAACTCGAGTATTTATGTATTCAAATCCCCGTGCTCATCGAGTGGGACGTTTGTTGGCTTTTCTAATAGAACCGTTTATTCTTGCATTAGCATATGCACATACCGCTCGGCATCGCATATGCGATATGCCGAGATTCATCCAAGAGCGTGCGTACACACACGCAAGTATATCGATTATTGCCGTATCTCGCCTCCGTATTCTCCCTTTCGAGCTGCGTTTTACCCTCGTAATCGCTGGATGCTAGATTGAAACTAGGTAGCATATAGTCTATAAGAAATTTCGTAGGTCGTTTGAATACAGTTAATCCAAAATCTAATTAAAGAGTCACATTATTACTATATTGTTAAAAAAAGATAAATAGGAAATAGGAGTGTTATTGCGATCATTTTTTATTTCATTTGGATTTTATTACGCTGCCGGACACATGTTGTAAATTTTTACTGTTTCTCAAAGAGGAACGAACAATACAGCAAATATTATCGTTTATTATAGCATTTAATCAGTAATGACAGAAAATCAACCACTTCATTTTTTCTCGAAAGCTATTCGGGCAAATATTCGTAGATATCAATCGTCCAGAAGAGTACGAGCGGTCCTCCGCGCCAGAGAGAAGAGAGGCTCGAGAGAGCGAGAGCGAGAGAGAGAGAGAGAGAGAGAGAGAGAGAGAGAGAGGCAGAGAGAAAGGCGAGAGACACTCGGGTGGTAAACAAACTGTCTGAAACACTCCGGGACGCTCCATTCCATTCGAGAACCCTGCGAGCCCCGTAGGTCCTCTCAACGGGCATTATCTCGGTACATATTTAAGTGCATGACATGAAGACTGCTGCCCCCCTTTCCTATTCGCCCCGTGGCTTCCGTTACCCCCTCGGCCCACTTCTCAGCCTTGCCATCCTCCCTCTAGCTACCCTCGCCTATATCCTTCGCAAAAGCCACCCCCGCCGCGCTGGGTTCGCCGTGGTTCCGCTCCTAGAAGTCCTCGTTTTCCGGCTGCCGCTGCCGTCGCCGACGTCGCTGCTGCTGTTGTTGCTGTTGCTGTCATATGCAGCTCTAGGGCGGGTCATCAGATACTACAGCTCGGATAGTAGTGAACGCGAGCGAAGCATGCGCGCTGCACAATCGTGCACACCCGCGAGATAAAGCGACTTGTATACGTCACGAGCTAGCCGTGTGTCGGAAGACGTAAGGAGAAGAGGGGCAGTGTGTCGGTATGTAGGACGATGCAGCGAGAGAATCGTGGTAGCCTCGTGCGAGCAGCGAGTCGAGATTCCCGCTTCCTGTCGTCAATGATCACGTTGTTATTTATTTCGATGATTTATCTGCCATTCGTCCTCGTTCTATAATTGAGCGATATTGCGCTGCATCGCTCGTATGCATTTGTAATATATTATATTTGGAACGCTGCATTCATAATTACGTTACATTTAATAACGATAATTTTTAAAAAATTCATATTACGTGAAGTGGGATAATTTTAAACCTAGAACCTTGGGGTAGGTTTAGTTCAAATTTTGATAACGTTCAGACAGATAGATGTCATAAAAATGTTTTAAGACGTTTTATGTCTGGTTTTGGATATATTTGCTACCTAAACATTTTTTTTTAATTTTGTTTAAAGTTATGCCAAATGGGTCAAAGCTATCTCATTTTATGATATAGGTATAGTTATATTTCTATGATTTCAAATTACGTTTCATTATTAGAGAACTCTCCGGAACTGACGCCAAAATTTCTAACATAGTTATCGAGTTTAATATTCATATATCGATTAAAGGTACTAATTAATTTCAAGGAATTAAAGTGACATAATACGTATAAAAAAGAATACATATTATGCTTATTTTAATAAAAATAATCTAAGCAGATGTAACATAAAGAATGTTGAATTATTGGATTATCACCATTTTTGTATAAAATAATTGTAATGCTGCAATACAAGAATTAATAACTGTAGTAGTATATTTTTTCTCGTAACATTATTTCACAGGGAGAAAGTTAAATTATTTCGATTCATCAGAATTGTCCAAACAATCACTGTATAGATCCCATGTCAGCTCCGGAGGAATATAATTGAGTTGAGGAATATAATGGATCAAATAGACTCACGCCAGCTCCGGAGAGTTAAACATTCGGTTTCCAAGAAACTTTCATTGTGCTTTGATACGTCGAGGCATTATCGTTATCGTCAGGCAAATTCGTTCGAAATGCCGATCAAGATCAGCGATATGTGCAGGCGGTTGGCTATACATACGACGATCGGCAAGGAATGAGAAGAAGTACCGGCGCGAGTACGAGAGGGCGATAGAATTCGCGAGAGAGGGCTCAATACCGATTCAACGATTCCGGGTCGTTTAGCATTCTATCGACAATCCAGATCGTCGACTACCGACAGGAAAGTGAGAGTCTTTCCTCCCTCTCGCCTACACGCCGCTCTTCTCACCCCCTTCTTCACCCTCTCATCGCTATTATGCTCGTTCCTCGTCAGCTGACTGTTGATCGAGGCTCTATCGCTTTCCATCATTCGCGACCGCGTGGCTGGCGCTCCTCGTCTTTTTCTACGCCTCGTCGAGCGATCTCCTCCTCCTATCCGGATTCTAAGTCCCTCGTCCTCTCGTCGCGCCCCCGTCGTCGACATTGCGAGCATCGAGAGTGACGTCGAGAGCGCATTGTCCGGATCTTCACGGAGACCGGAATATCCCTCAGCCACCTCCTCTGTCCGACCTTTTCTCCTCCACTTCCTCGGGAAACTACCGAGATGACACCGATGAGAGGGAGTCTGTCGAACGTCGATATCAAACAAAGTTTCGGACTCGCGTGATTTTCTTGTCTCTAGATTGATACAGAATCTCTAATATGTTCCTAGATTCTCCCTGTTTATAAAGTCTTAAACTTTAGATTCCTGTAAGATTTTGAAACTCTCAAGCAATTTGAATTATAATATATTATAAAGGTAATATTTAGGGCTACCTTTCTCTATCGAAACTTCAGCTGGAATTAGTTTTTAAATATAATTAATAAATTAAAATAATAATATAATTTATAATAAATGAATCTTAAGAGTCAATTTTTAATATAATTCTAAATAATAATATTGGGTTCTCTTGATCATACACATCTTTAATAAGACAGTGATAAGCTTTTGTTTAAACTTATATATTTTTTTTATCTCAACAAATCAGTAATATTGATTTATATAAATCTAATATTCATTTAAGAGAAAAGCTTTTTTTGACTATATAAATTATATTATTTATAGAAATTAATTTATTACAATTACTTTAATTTTTTCGAAAGTAAAGAAATTGCAATTTTAATGCAAAAAAAGATTATATTGAGTCATGCTATTTTTTGCGGCAATGTAATCTAATTTTCTTTATTTATCGAAATCGCACAATTGAGGAATAAAGTAATCATAGTTAATTGATTTACGTAAATATCTTTACTGTTAAAACGAGAATGTTTATAGAGTATTATATTTTTTAACTGAACACATATTTAATAATTCCTTTCGTGTTTAATTACTGAAATAGAAAGAATTATTAAATCTAATAATTATTTCAAGAATTAAATTTATATGTCATTTATATATCGAATTGCACAGCTTATTTTAATGAATTAAGATTTAAGTATAACAATATTTCCATTAAATTTTTAAAGGAAATTAATTGTTTTCGTTGATGGACATATATTCGAAAAACAACATAAAGTACTGTAATTTTTTATTTTTGAAACTAATTTGGAATTGGAGAGATACAACGTTGACGTACGTTTCAATATTTTAATGTTTCATAGTAATAACACATAACTGACACGCGACGCTCGGTGTACAATGTTTGTTTTGTGACGTATGCTATTACGTGTCAAGGCTGTCTGTGTTATTTTTACAGGAGATTCGTGTCAGCAAGTAGTGGTACGAACTGCTCCGTATGTCTCGTTATCTTTTAATACGCAATCGCAAGTCTAGGACAATTATTCGCGAACAATTAATTATTATTACACGTTATTACGTAATTTTTTTTCAATCGACGATTATGAGTTCCGAGATTATTTATCAAAACAGAAATTGGAGTTGTAAGGAAGAAAAATGATCTTTTCATGATATTTGCAGACAATAATTATTTGATTAACGATGTTCGAATTTGAATATATATAGAACTTTTCACTAGCTTGAGTATAATCTGCTGATTTTGAGATCGAGAACTCAGATACTTGAATCGTCAAATCATGAATGACATAATAGATATTATAAACTGCATTTTTACCAAGTTATCTATCGGTTTAGTAAAAATAAAATAATTTGATCTGTACCGCTTTTTCTCTTTGAAGTATCAAATCGAAGAGAGGTATCAGGCTGTTCCTCGGATGAAGTGGACTATAAGGTTCACGTTGGCATTCCAACAATGGATCTGGACACGGAAAAAATCCGCGAAACACATAATCTTTATATTGAAGAGAGGTGCTAATAGGATTTAATTACTGCGTCCTCTTTCTAATGGAGTATAGGTGCTAAGATTAGATACCAGATATGAAAAGCCGATATGAAAAGTGAAATATATCGTTCGTTCATTAACAATTGATATAAATGCAAAGAATATTCAACGTATATTTGCCTTGTAGACTACAAGTAATCATAGAGAGTTCGAAATTATTTCAACAGATTCAAACCTACTTGTAGTTTATTAAAAATTACGCAGTGCTAATAAAATTGAGACACGACACTCGAGCTTTACGATGTATCTTTGTATCGCTTTATTATTCATGAGACTCGGGTTAGTAGTAGGGGTTCTCGTGTCATCACATTATCCCTCCCTCCTTCGACTCGCAATCACGACAAATAATCGAAAAAGGCCGAACAGTCTGTTTTCTGTTTCTAGATTGCACTCTCTTTCTCACTTTCAACAAATATCAAACATATACCTATCTCACTTCAAGTTCCAAAAGTCTAGTTCAGCCACAGAAAACAGATCTATGATCATTCCCTATGGAATATATCTACGCTTCACACTTATCGACTAACTCTTTTAATCGCTACTTGTAAGTAATTATAAGTGCCTATTTATCCAAGCAAAAATATTTCGATTTATTTATTTGAATTAGAAGCTAAAGCGAAGAAATTGAAATTATAAGTGATTGTTTTTTTAATAATATTTAATCTTTTTTTTTAACGATATCTCTGAATAATTAGATATTTTTTGTATCGTGTTTAAATTTTTCACCTATACTTAAGTATCGTCTGCTTACTATTTTTTGATTGAGAGCGCAGAGTAATATCTATTAATAATAGATCAAATTAAATAGTTTAAATAATGGAAAACTATAATATATTTACATTATTAAAATCTTTCATCATTAAAATCTTGTTCGTTGCATTAATTTGAGTGGATTTAGCGTTATGCTTATTTTATATTATTTATTCGTTCGCAAAATATTATACGATAAAGTGCGTAGTATGAGCGATTAACATCGGGAGTGTTATGTAAAATGATGCGCTATCGTAATTAATCGTGTTTTTGTGAATGTTCAGTCCGTATCAGACTACTCATTGAAAATTGAAGATTGCAAAGATTAAAATTCGACCAATTAGATAATTTTAATTTTAATCCATTTCGTTCTGATTGGTTAAATTCTAATCTCTACTTCGGAATTATCAATTTCTAATGCGTAGTCTGATAAGAGTTTTGCGCAAGTCAATGCAAATGTTATGAAGAATCAGCAAGTGGGAAACAGCAAAGAGGCTTAGGTGGCATCGGGCGACGGCGGAGCAATCATGAAGTGAGTAATTTACTATTTATTATTTATTTATTTTATTATTATTTGTTTTATTATTACTTATTTTTTATTTATTAATTTTA